>JACCPH010000033.1:113227-124256 GCA_014183095.1 Harringtonia aguacate
CTTCCCCTCCGCTATTACTCGCTCGGTTTCTCGAAGCCTTCCATTTCGCTTCCCAATTCAAAGCCTCACCAGCCGGGGCGTAGTCGCGCAGTCTCGTGCCCATGAGCCCACGCTCCCCACAGAAACACGGTGCTGTGCTGGCCCTGCGAGCCCGGAGGCAGCAGCGCAGAGCCAGGGCAGAGACAGCGGCGACAACAGACAGGGTGGCTGATCAGCCGATGCCACTCGATACGAGTGCAACGGCGCGTCTTCCCCCCTTCTGGGCGAGTATTGCTCCGTACGCAGCTGCGTGAAGAGCCATGCTCCTCTGGCGTCCAACACCGTGCCAGCGCTTGGGCTCGCTACTGTGCAGGGGCTGGCCTGGCCCTTGCGTGTGTGTACCTCCGCCCTGAAAGGGTGGAAGGGGGCGGAGGCCGACCGAAAACCAGGCGGGCAAAATACTTTTTCTGTCCATGATGGGGGCTGCCACGACCTCCTGTGTGTTTTTTTCCCCCTCTGGGCCACCGACCACCGAGCTAGATGGTGATCTTTGGGGTGAGGCTTCCGGCTTGTTGCGTTACTGTTTCCCTCTTCCGTCCCTTGCCTCTCGAGAGCATGACTGTTTCACCTGTCGTTGCATTGTATGTTGCTAACAGCCAGCCAAGCCAAGCGGACGTCCAGCCAGCAAGCCAACCAATCCGCCACATCAGGCAATCTTTGCGCAAACGAGGCAGACAGACCGCGAGCCTGACCCCCTGGTCTGTGCAAAACATCACAGACCACTGATCCCCCGTTCGCGTTCGGCGTGAGAAAAGAAAAGAAAAACATGCCAACGCCGATCTTCCGTCTCAGTGGGTGGATGCTACGTGCCGCCCCTGCCTGCCCTGAACCGTTCTCCACGATGGTTGCCAGGGACAGGGTTTGTATACTCGTACTCGTACTGCAGTTTAGGTTATATTACAGCCTACGAGTACAAGCAATACACGTACGAGTACTCGTACATGGTATGGGCGCGCTGAACCAGACGCACCTGCCCATTTGACTGCTACAAGCACCCCGTAAATGTAAACGGCTCGTCCGGTGGCAACGATCGCCCCCTCCCCCCCCCTTCCCGCCCTCTCCTTACAGTTGTGACTTTGTCCGTGCGGTGAGGGGGGCAGCCGTCGTGAAAGTCTGCAAAGCACTCGTACACAGAAGTCTGCATGCGGCTGCGGCAGAGCTGAAATCTGGCTGTCCTGGCCAGAAGAGGGTGTCTGCCGCCCAACCAACGCCCCTTGTGAGTAAAATTGCCAGCATTGGCCCAAGCACGGCCAAGTCGCCTTCGCCGAGGCACTTGTGGATATTTCGATGGAGGCTCGCGTGAAATCGGTAGGCGTGTCAGACGCTTTACCCGGTCGAGCAGGACTATTAGCACGGAGGCGTTTTGGGGGATGATGCAGATGACTAGGTCGTGTATTTGTACAGAGTACGAGTATGTACTCGTACTCTCGTAACTCGTACTTCAGCTCAGACTGGGGTGGGAAAAAAAGAAAAAAAAAAGTTGGCTGGTCAGGGTTGGACGGTCGCATCCCGAGGACACCAATCACGATGCTCGGCATGCCCGCTGCTCTCTCATCTGCCAATCGCTAGCGAAGATGCAAATTCGCATGTTCGCGCAGGAGCGGTGGACTGCTGCTCCGCGCGGCGGCCTGGACGGGTGGCCTAGTATTTGTACGGGTAGTCTGTTACTATCTATATGCGGGCGGAAACTGTGATCTAAGCAGGACGGTCCTGGATCCTGCGGACTGTGGGAGGGAGGACCAAGGATGAGCGGCTGACCAGCGTCGAAGAGGTGGAGGATTTGCCTTTGGACCGTAACACTGCAGGCGTTGCCTTAGTGTATCATGAGGTCTGGAGCTGGAAGGCTTGGCTCTGCGCTAATTGCCGGCTAGTCCCAGCTGCGCCGAGCGGCAAAAAATGTGTTCTGTCACTTGTACTCGTATTTGTACTCGTATCTGACTTTGTGACCTGAAACTGTCCTCGCATCCCGCCTTGTGCTGTGCCCTCTGTTTGAAGCAAGATCAAACGTGGCACAGAAATCCGGGGAAAGACGGCCTGGCTTTGCTGTGTGCTTGCATCGCATCGCGTCGCATTACTTGCAGCGTGGCTCAGCTGACCAGCTGCAGCTGAGGAATGGGACGGCAGCCATGCCTGGGGTAAGATGGGGAAGGATGGGAGGGATAGAGAGGGATGAGGGGGGGGAGGAGGGGGGGAGGGGTGCGGTACAGTTGAGCCTAGGCTGACAAGGACGCTAGAATTCCCCGTTCCAGGCAGGCAGCACCAAGTACAATTACGATGTTGTCACTGTAGATGCGCACTGCCCAACCTGCGTATGCTCACAGTGCACGGAGTGTGTCGCAATGTCCGTAAGCGGCTTCTGGAGACCCCGCCCCCAAACCTAGAGCGTGGGTGGAGGGAGGTGAGCGTCGCGACCAGGGAATGGCCCCCTTGCATTAGATTTGGGGACGATTTGACTGGGTAAGGGGGCAAAGGGGAGGGGAGGGGAAGGACAGAAGACATCAGAGGCGGGAAAAGAGGTAAGATAATTCATATGGCATGCAGCTCTCGGGGGCTCTTTCCGAGCTAGAGAGCAACGATAGTAGGCTCAGCAAAAAAAAAAAAAAAAGGACAAAAATAGAAGGGAACAAAAAGATGCGCACAGTACATGAGCACGAGTACCATGAAAGGGACCACCCAAAACACGAATAATACTCGTACGAGGAAGACTTCAACGTGTCTCTGTCCCAGCGTGGTTCAGTTCGGTGCGGCTTCCTTTCTGGATACTTTCCCTCTGCCACGACACAAACGCGGCAACTCGTCGCATGTCCAGGCCAGGGGTCGGAGTGCGAAAAAGAAATGAAAAGGGGAAGCGCGGTAAACGGAAAGCGGTATTTGCTCATGGCCTGTACGTAATGGTGCCGCTGCTCTGCGTCCGAGTCGGAGCTTGTTTCTGGCCTGCCCAGGCCAACACGCGTTCTGTCGCATTTTAGGTGTCCCGCGTACCGTACAATAATAATACCTCATGCTCATACAATGCTTTATTTTCAGGATGCTCACTAGCCCGAGAACATCCCACGCTCACGCCCACTCCCCTCTGCATCCCATCCCCCCCCCCCCCCCCCCCCCCCCCCAACTTTGGGCTTTGCCTGTCGCCGGCGCTATCCCACACCGAGATTTCACTGTGGTGCAGGTCCAGCCTGTCGGTGGCGGGGCGCGCGAGACGGCGCCAGTCACAAGGTTCCGTTGCGATGTGGGTGGCCGCGACTGGTTTCCCAGCGCGGTGGTTCCACGTTCTAGCTGTGGCTGGGAAACGTCGTGTATCATTCGTCGTTGCACCTCCGCAGGTGGGCATTTCTTCTACCCAGCATCGCACTCGTACGACGTCTGACAGCGTCATGCGTCGCTCCTTCTCTTCCGAGCCCGTTACCGTTCGGGTCGCTCTTTCCATTCCCCATACTACCACGAGCGGCGTTGGCGGAAAGAAGAATACAAAAGGGGTCCTGTCCAACGGCGACTGGGGTGTCGATGGCGGGGTCCGGCTGTCAGTGCAGCGGCAAAAAAAAAAAAAAACATGGTGTTGCAAGTTCGCGCGAGTACGAGCATCAGTGCGGGCTCAAATCGATAGGGATAATGACAGCGTGCCCGCGAAAACAAGGAATACGAGCACAGCCGACGAGTGCTGGCGCGCGTGCTCTCGGCTGTGACTGCTCACTTGTCTGGTCACCCACTTTTTCAATTTGTTCTTTCCTCTTTCGCACCTCTGCTGATGACCGCCCCAGTCATTCCGCCGTCCCCTCCTTCCTGATTCTTTAGCGGGTCCTCTGTTCTAGCATGGCCATAAGACCCCCACACTCGATCATTCCCTCTCTTCTCCCTTCACAACGCCTTTTTTTGGTCCTCCCACTTTCTCGCAGCGTGCAGCCCCAGACAGCAGAACCCCAGATTGACATTGCGCATCGAGGACGGCATTCCCCATTGCCAGACCGCCTCGTCTGTGCATCATCTTTCTTGTGTTTTCTTTTTTTTTTTTTTTTTTTTTTGCTCCGAGCCCGAGCCCTTATACGGGCTCGTGGATCTGTGTCCTTGCGCGCGCGCATGCACACGTATTACAGCCACACACAAACACATCAGGTCTGTCTGCAAGCCGCTCGCCTTCCGGCTCTTTGAAATCTGATTTGCTGGCGTTTTGTGCTTGTGTCTCGCATTTTCTTATCCCCTTTCTGATCTTGGGCTCGCCCGTCCTCGCTCTCTTGCCTTCCTCGTGGCGCACGGCCATCGGCTGGTCTCATGCTTTTTCGCTCCAACCTCGTTCTCGCGCACCCAGAGCTGCTAAGAAACCAGAGGCCGCTCTTGTTAGCTGCGTCGTCTCGGGCCACTCCAGCGCCCCGTCAGTAGCGTCCACGCCAATCCCATCAGGGCTAACGAGGCGTCTGCCTGCCTCCACCTTCCCGAGGTAATCCAGTAGGTCACTATTTGTATTGTCTTGCCTACGTTGCTTCTTTCTGGCAGTGATCTTTCTGCGTTTCGGTTGCACGCTCTCTCTGTTCGTCTGCTCGTGTGCGTTGGGTTTCTCTTGCGACCTCTCCTGCGTCCCCCGCTTCCTTCTCCAATCACGCGCGTCGCCTTCTTTAAGACCGATCCCCATGCACGCACATTGCACACCCTTAGTATTACTCTGCGCCGCACACACCACCATCTCAGCAGCCCACCCTCCCAGACTGGGGTGGAGCTGGCACAGTGTGCCTTCTCGCCCTGGAACAGTTCGGGCGGAGGCGGCGGGGTGAGCAGTTGCTCGTACGCTCTCAACTGTCAATTATTATTATTACAGCGCCTTCCCTTGGTGGACGTTTTCTCCAGTCTGCACCCCCCCCTGCTCGAGAACGGACCTCGTCCGTTTTGTCGCTACTCCCTCGTTCCCCTCTTTGAAACCTGGCCCGCCTGGCTCGCCTCCCCATACCTCACTAAACCTACTTTCCCTTCTCCGTGACGAATTCTGGTGGACAGCACTGGTCTTCTGCAGGCCACCACGTTATATTAGCTGGCCCCCGCCACCCTTCCTCCCCCCCCCCTTACCAGCTTTTCCCTCCCGTCTTGTCTCGCCCGCTCACGCTGCTGGTCTGGTCTCCCTGGCACTGGTACTCTAGTTTCTCCCCGTTCTGATTTTGCCGCAACGGGCGGCACCGCATAACATATCCACCGTCAGCCGTCGCTTGCGCCCATACCCGTCCACCCGCTCCCACTACTACTCTCTCATTTTTTCTCCCCCCCCTCCCTCCTTCCCTCCCCTTGCTTTTCCTCTCGCTGCCTTTTATTGTTTTATTATATCTTAGTCTTTATGGTCGCTGATCATCCAATCCAGGAACAGCAGTTTCCATTCTTTATCCAGGTCACTGCCCCTTCTACGAGTAGATTCTCTTCTCTTCCGTCCCCTGTTTTCTCTCCCTCTCCCACTTGGACCAGTCTTCCGTCTTTCTACACATCTACTTCTTCTACCCTCGGTTTACCGACGCGGCCGGCAAACCACGCTCTTGATCCCAAGTCATGTTCTTGTGAACCTCACCCAATTGGTCTGGGAGATGGTTGTTAGAGAACGAGAACCTTTCAACAGGTGTTAATAATTGACTGCCTGCTACCCTGGCTTGAAGCCGCTTTGCCTGGATTCGCATCGCAATAACTTTCCCGCTGTCGCTTGGGTTCTATGAACCCCCACGAGACGGGCAACCATTACAGTGTTGCTGAAGCGTCTCACCTCTGCCGTGCGACGGAACACCACCTTTTCTCCGCGTCGTGCTCGCTGGCTCAGATCCGGATTAAGACTGCCGACCTATCGCATCTGGCCCGATAAATCGCCTTGGGAGCCCTTGTCTGCCTGTTCTGTGCTGCCGCGTCGCCTCGCGACCGGCTCCAGCTAAGACAGCTCTGCCGCTTTCCGCAAGCTTGAACTCGGGGATCATGACCTCACTCATATCCCCACCGCCACCGCCACCACCTCCGCACCATTCTGGTGATACGAAGCCACCACGTCTTGCCGTCTCAGGCTACACGAACGGAGGAGGTATGCATACCTCGATCCAGGAACCAACACCCCCGGACGTCAAGCTCGATGAGGAGCAGGACCGTGGGCGGCCCCGCAGCCGCTCACAGGAAAAGGACAGCAGTGATGGCGCGGGCGATGACGCGACCGGCGATGGCGACGCAAATGGCGACAACTCGTCAAATTCAGACGGCCCTGCCCGGAAGAGGCGACGGAGTCGCAAGGGCCTCGACAAGAAGTTCGAGTGCCCTCACATTGGCTGTGGAAAGAGCTACTCTAGGGCAGAGCATCTGTAGGTTTCACTCTTCGGTTTCACTTGTTGCGGAGCATCATCTTTGCGGTGCACGCGAAATGAGTCGTCTCCCCCTCCCCCACTGACACCAACTTCTCAGACATCGCCATCAGCTCAATCACACCCCCAAGCAGATCTACGTGTGTGACTACCCCGGATGCGAGCGCCACTTTGTGCGACTCGACCTGTGCAATCGGCACAAGGATCGGCATACCGCCAAAGGCTCATCGCTGAACCGCAAGGACGCCATGGCGAGCCAAACATCACCCATACAGGACTCGCAGGCCGCGTTTGCTGCCCTCGACTCCAGCCCCACCGATAACAACCGCCCAGGCACCGGATACAACAACATGGGCGTTGGACCCTCCAACCGTTCATTCGCTCCCAAGGCTCCTGGCACAATGCAGTATACGCCCATGCCGAGCACGCCCACCACTACCTACGCGAATGGCACTCCATCTGCGAACGGCATCGACTATGTGTCCCACGACTCGTCCGGAGTATATGGACAGCCTGCAAGATCACGGCCCGGATACCAGTCTCCAGCGGTGCCGCAGCGCCCGTCCATTCAGACCAACATGGATGGATACGGGGTCGTGTCGCCAGTCTCGGCACAGCCTGGTTTCAACACTCAGAACACGGCTAGTACGCCGCAGTCTGCTGTGTTTGTCCAACCTCAGAACTTCCCGCCTTTCAGCCTGCCGCCTTCCAACTTTGCTCCCACATCAGCAAGCGGTGTCTCTCGCGAGGCCAGCGTGCCGGCTTCAGCTAGCACCCTGGCCTATGTCAAAGATGCCCAGTCAGAGTATGACCCGGGCCCAACTCAATCTGGAAGCGAGATGATGGCGCTCGACCAGCTCTCCATGCAAAATACGATGCCCATGTTTGGCACCGATTTGGGTCTCCAGAAATCGCCTTATGTAGGCGGCTTACCCGAAGACTTCATGTCGTTTCTGTTCAACAGCGGGTCGCAAGAAGGTTCCCCGATGAGCAACATGGCCTATCAAAAGTCAGACCTCCCGTTTTGTTCCCGTTGTTTCCTGCACCAGTCGCTGACATTACTCTAGTTATGCCGAATTTCAAGGCAATCAGTACAATGTTCCGTACTACGGTCCAGATGCGACACAGCTGGGCTACTTCCCGGCAGCGCCACAGCAAGTCATGTCCGTTACGAACTTGCTTGACCAAAACCTTCCTGAATCTGTCATCTCCGAAGAGAAGAGCTTGGAGCTGTTCGAGCTGATCAAAGACCGCTTCTTCGAGAGCGGACAGTCCCCCATCGACCGGCGCAAAGAATCCATCGTGGAGGGCGATCGCAGCCAAGACAGCCACATGCTCAGTCGCAAGATGATGCAGGCCTATATTCTGTCATACTGGCTGCATTTTAGTGAGCAGGTGCCCATCCTGCACAAGCCGACCTTTTCTCCCGATCGCACGCCAAACCTGCTTCTGATTTCTGTCATGACCATCGGCGCGGCCTGCCTGGACAAGCAGCACAGCGAGAAGGTCGTCCGGGCCGGCTCCGAGCTCTCCAACTTTTTGGCTTCACACCTGCGCTGGGAGCTCTTCATGGACTCCAACTTCCGTCCACCTGCAAAGCTGTGGGTGTTTCAAACGCTGCTCTTGCTTGAGCTGTACGAGAAGATGTACTCTACGCGGGAGCTGCACGAGCGTGCTCACATTCACCATGCGACTACGATCACACTGATGCGTCGTGGCCGGTCGCTGATCGGCAAGTCAGCCGTTGACTCGCCGCCAAACCCACGCAGCAGTGACAAGGACCGGGGATCTCGGCAATCTTCAACATCTGGTGTTGCGACTACAGTCGACCACTGGTGGAACAACTGGATTATGAACGAAGCTACTCGGCGTACTGCCTTCACGGCCTTTGTGATCGACTCTATCCACGGCACCATGTTTGGTCACTCCACCGTCATGGTGGCACACGAAATGCGCCTGTCGCTGCCATGTGACGAGAAGCTTTGGAATGCCACCAACGGTGCCGAAGTGGGCCGGATTGAAGCTCAACTAGCATCAGAGGAGGTCAAGCCGATTTCGTTTTTGGAAGGCCTCAAGCGGACACTGAGTGGAGTTGAGGTCAAGACGAACTCGTTCGGCCGCACCATCCTGATGGCAGGCCTTCTCAGCATCAGTTGGCACATGCACCAGCGAGACTTGCAGGTGAACTCCCTGGGCGGGTCACAGGCTTTAGGAGGGCGTGACAAGTGGCGGGGCACCTTGACACGAGCGTTCGACTCGTGGAAGGCGGCCTTTGACAAGTCGCTACAGCGTGGGAGCAGCAACGGAAACGTCGACCCATATTCGTACGAAGCGGCGGACAAGAAGAACGAGACCAACGTTGTCTTTGAGAGTCGCGTCGTGCTGCACCATCTCGCTCATATGGCTATGCATGTGGACGTGGTCGACCTGCAGATCTACGCGCGCGCCAAGCGGCTGCTGGGCCGTGCAATCGGCGCACAGGACCTCAGCAGTGCCCAGCGGCGGATGAAAGACTTGTGGGCACCGTCGGCCAAGGCACGAGACGCCACATACTACGCTCTACAGTTCCTCTGCTCGGTGATGCTGCGCAATGAAGGCAACAGCCCGCAGGGTAGCGGGTACGGACGGCCGGAAGAGGAGTTGACGTATTCGGCGCGCGATGATTTTCTGCTGAACCGACCATGGGTTCTCTATTTTGCGACACTTGTCGTGTGGTGTTACGGCTACGCATCGGAAGGGCCGTCTCCGGGGACGATTTTGCCGACGACCCGGAAGGAGCAGGTACGGCAGATGCGAGAGTATCTTCAGCGGTGTGGCAGCATTGCTTCGCCGGAAGAACTCAAGTCCAAGAGGGGACTCAACCAGAACAGCGCTTTATTGATGGTGCTCAAGGATACGTTCAGCGAGACCCGGTGGGAGCTTCTTCACGAAGGCGCAACCTTGCTGGGCAATTGCATTCAGCTCAACCTAGGGCAGCCGGTTTAAACGTCGATTTGGATGCAGATTTGGATACCCAGGGCCAGCTTCCCCCCACCCCTTCTTTGTCTATTTTTTAATCCTTTTACTTCTGTCATGTTATTCTTTTTGGATACCTCAGATATATGACCACCTGGTTTGCTTCACACTCATCACCTATTTGGGCTAGCTGGCCTTTGCAAGACATGAAAAAAGAGACGGCGCAATATGGGAGGAATGGATTTATACTATACATCTCTTTTTGTGTAATGAGGGACGGATTTTCTTGGTTTGCTGCTTGGAGGACTTTGGCTAATGGCTTTTGGGTTTTGTTTTTATGAGCGTGCATGAGCATATACGACTAAAACAACATCCTCGTGCTGGCAGTTTGGACTTTCCGTTTTTGCACTTGGCCATCTGGTCTGGTGTTTTTGATACGTCGGTGTATGTGCTACACGGCGAATACTTTGATGTAAGATACCTTATACTTATACCCTCAGGCTCCTGTAGAGGACGCAAAGCACCCAGTCAATGTATGAGATACCAAAAGGCCGCTACAAAGGGCACTCTTGCAAGCTGTGACAATGTACGAGTACAGATATGGGTTCGATGCAGGATAGCCGGTTTGAGAGTATGCGCTGTCACGAGACTCTCGCCCAGGCAGAGGCCGAGGGCACGTATTGCTAAGCCAAAGTGGTATGCTGTCACGGTGGTGGCAGGGTGCTGGCATAGTGTTTGCTGGCCAGGGTCACTTTTCCGATCTCTGGGGCTGGTTGACATCCGACGTGGGCGGTGCCGGGGTGGTGACGGGGCGTGGAATGTTCTGCTCTCGGGCGGGAAACACAGTGTCTCTTTCGCGTGTGTTTCTGCCTCTTCTGTATGAAATCATCCGAGGGCGTTTCGTACGAGGTCCCAAGGTAGAAATAATCTCGGAGCAAGTCTCCGGATGCGGTGTAGCATAGGTGTCATAGATGTCGATCCAGGCGAATAGGCAGGCAAGCAGTAGCCGTAGTTACAAGGATGGGTACGAGGATGGGTACGAGGACACAGCAGCAATTGCGTGACCGAGTTCCATTCTTTTTTTCCTCGCCTTCTGTAGCTTCTACGGTATTTTTGCCATGTGGATTCGGGCTACCCCTGCAGACCCTCTTCAGGACCCTGCAGAGGACGGAAATCGTAACACATGCAGGGCGTGGGGGTCCTGTGTTGGGTGACAAGTGGGGGGACCGCCGGCTCCAATTTGAGCTACCAAGCAATACTACGGGTTGTATGTATCTTACAATACGAGTAGGCGTGCTGGAGGGAGCGACTCAGCCACAGGCAAATAAAACGGTGCTGCTTCACCGTTTTTCGTTGTTGCCCGTTTTCCCTAGCTTGGGGGGCTTCCCGGTGCTCGCGTGCTGTCCCGCCCCCAAGACAGCTTACACGGAAAGAAAGCGGCATGTTTTGACCCAAATAGTGCGCACTGTGTGCTAAGCCTCCCGGCGAATGGTGGGTGATGTTAGCGCATTCGCAGCTATCCTTCAGCCCGACGTGTCTGAGATGTCGTCACGGGAAAGAGGGGGGGTGTGGAAGGGGGGAAAAGGGAGCGAGACTCGTGACATAACCGAGAAATCGAATAGTCGAATAATCGAATAATCGAGTAATCGAGTAATCGAGTAATCGAGTAATCGAGTAATCGAGTAATCGAGTAATCGAGTAATCGAGTAATCGAGTAATCGAGTAATCGA
>JACCPH010000033.1:124431-178308 GCA_014183095.1 Harringtonia aguacate
CGCTATCAGACGGCATCGGAACATCTTTCCTTTATCTCCACCGCACCCAAACGAGACAGACTCCTCTTCGCTGGGTCTCCCGCGTATTTCTAAGCGCAAACTCCAAACCCCGGACCGCCACTCTCTGAGGGGTTCTTTAATTCCGACGCTGCGGAGAGGCTACGCTGCCCGAGCAAACGACGATCCGCCGGATAGTCTGGAACGTTTGTCTCGCTTCTCGTCGTCATCAAGCTCACCTCTCCGCGCCCTCTGTTTGTCCCTATACCAGAAGACCCCCACTCATGATCTCTCTCAGCGCGGAAGCTGGCAAGAATCCATCCACGCTCTGCGCATCTCGTAATGGCCACTGTCACAACGCTTCCGCCGGAGATCGTCCACAACATCCTGGGCCTTCTTACGCCGGATGATCTCGCGACCCTCCACCTGGTCAGCCGCTGGTTCCACGACTTTGTAAAGGACAATGCCGCGCTCTGCCGGTCCATATACTGCGGCTACTTTGTACGCTGGTTCTCGCCGAGCTTCGAGGATGTCTTGCCTGGGTTTTTCTGTTTTTCTGTCTTGCCTGTTTTGTCTAACACTTCTCAGGATGAGCCTCCCACGAGAGACTTGGACTGGGTGCGTGAGATAGGCGACTTCTTGCGGCTCAAGCGCATCTGTGCCAGCCAAGACCCCCAAAAGGTAAGATATATATCTCTGTCTCGTGCAAGCAGATGAGGTATCTGACTGGTCCCTCTCTCTCTCTCTCTCTCTATCAGAAAGCTGAGCTCCCGTTTGTGCACGCAACGGTGACACGGCTCCTGCGCCATTCGGCTCGCTACCAGGCGACAGACGGCGACACGCTGTTTTCACACCGGTCGTTCCGGAATGCGCAGCTGCTGAGCGACCTTTTGAGCACGACGTCCAACTACACGGCCTTTCTGTGCCGGTCGTTTGTGTTTGAGCGGGCGCGGGAGCCGCGGAAGCCCGTGCTGCTGCCGACGCCGCCGGTGGCGGAGCACCAGATGAGCGCGGAGCTGCACAGCCTCTTTGGCAGCGTGGTGCTGAGCTGCTACAAGGGCAGCGGGCGGACGGTCAGCGTGTACCCCTACGCGGCGTCCAAGGTGTACGACATGCGGGCCAACCGGCCGGAGACGCTCTGGGGGCCCTTTATGTATCACGAGGGGTCGCGGCGGGTGGACTGGGAAAAGGTCGAGGCGATCCTGCTGGTGCTGCGGTACAACATCCAGCGCAAGAACCTGCTCAAGTTCCCCATCCTCAGCAAGTACTGGAACACGTCGTTTCTGGGCAGCTGGCCGAGCAGCTACCTGCCGATGATGCGGGACGCGCGGCCGGGCAAGAGCACGCCGGGCAACGACGACACGCTCGACGGGCAGGACCCGTACGGCGTGACGGGGACGTGGATGCGCATCGTCTGCTTCCTCGACTACAGCGACTTTTTCCGGTTCAACTTTCCGATCCGCGACAACGTGCCGCCAGACAGCCCGCGCATGCCGCTGCTGGAGGGCGAGGAGCTCCGGCTGATCATCATGAAGCTGGAAGTCAGCCGCATCGACCCGCCCGGAGAATCGGATCATCCCGACTTTCCCGTTGTCCACTTTACGGGCGTCTCCCACGCCATGGACAATCCCTGGGACGACCACGCCCACTCGGACTTGCGAGGTCAGTGCTGTACTTTCCTTCTTTCCTTCTTTCCCGTCCCCTTTACCGCCTTTTTTTCTTACACCACATTTGCCGTTCGCGTCACACTGACCCAGGGACAACAGGGACATGCCGGACCACAAAGGAGGGCCACGTGCACTGGACGACGTATTCCGTGTTCAACGGACAGGACCGCTGGCGCAGCGAGAGCATCCAGCTGGGGGGGCTCAAGTCGGGACGCGGCATCATTGGCAACTGGTTTGATACCAACTACGACCCCCAGGGGCCATGGTGAGCAAAAGCACATTGGCTGTCTGCGTGTTGTCGCTGTGATCCAGGTTCGATCTAGGTTCTAATATCTTGCGTATAGTGGCCCGACGGCGTTTTGGAAGCTGCACGAGAAAAAGGCCATGGGCGAGGACGGCGGGCCGGTAGAGACGTTTCCCTACTTACTGGCAACTTCCATGAGCAATGGCTTCAACATTGTGATCAACTTTAGCGAGCGTGAGGAGGGAGACGAGGGAGATGAAGAGGATGACGGCAACGACGACGACGACGACGATGACGACGAGAATGACAGCGACTATCATGAAGGCAATGACGAAGAAGGAGACGGTGAAGACGAGGACGGGGATGATGACGATCTCGATGGGGACTTGGACGTGAACCCAGCTGGACTGGGCAACCACTTTGGCCTGACGCAGTTTGAAATTGTTCCCATTCTCGGGACTCTCTTGGAGGATTTTGTGCACCACCACCACCATGATCACGATCACGACCACGGCCACGAACATGGACATGGACATGAACATGGACATGAACATGGACATGAACACAACGACGAGAACGAGAACGAGAACCAGCATGAGCACCAGGATGAAGCATCGGGCTGAAGCATTGGCCAATGGCATGTATCAATATTCTATTTGCTGTTCTGGCCTGCTCGTGTTCCTCGTGTCAGATCTTGCTGGACGGAGGGGCCACGATGACCTTGTCGTGGTCGCAGGTGGCGAGCACGGCGCCGTCGCTGCACCGCCTCAAGATGCCGCGGAGGCTCGCGGTGCGCTTGCCCGAATGGACCAGTTCGCACTCGAAGAGGACGTCGGTGCCTTCGGGGACCGGCCGCAGGTAGGTGACGGACAGGGTGCGGCTGACGCCCAGCCGCCACCACGAAGCCATCGACTCGGTGATGCCCTGTCCCGCCTTGTCATCGCCGTCTTCGCCGTCGTCGTCGGACAGCGGCAGAGCCATGGCCATGCTGGTACCGCAGTCGAACATGGTGGCGATGGCGCCGCCGTGCAGGTGTCCGAAGCGATTGCAGTGCTCCTGGCGGACGGTGTAGGAGAAGATGGCGCGCGGCCGGCGGTAGTGGTTGGTCACGTCGTCGTCGGCAGACACCAGGGTGGTGTAGGGCAGCAGCTGGGTGCCAAAGTCCTGTGGACAGTTAGGAGGCAGCACAGAACGCGGAACGCGACTGTTTCCATGTATGCTCTCGTAGGCAACAGAAATACACACGGTAAAGCCATCTGCTTCCAGGCGCTTGACGAGGTCCAGCATGCCTTGGATGCGCTGGGCGGGAGTCATCTTTGCGGGCATGGCGACGGCGGAGAGGTGGTGGATGGCAGGAAGCAGCAGACGACGGGTGGTGGTGCCATTCTGCGCAGCAGATAATATAGGTCAAGACGAGAGCTGCGACGGAGAAATTGCGAGGTAAGATATATACTATTCCAGAGAGGGAGGCCGACGGCGGAAGACTGTCAGCTTACATGGCAGCACTGGTGCTGGAGACCCTCCACATTGCGGGGATGCACGCTGGGCGGAAGCGCCCAGCGCCTTTGATTAGTCATCCGCGACTGCCTCGGCAATGAACGCGATTTGGATAAGTTGCACACAACAGCCATTTCCGTCATCACAAAGCCACAAAACTCTATCAACACAACAGTCGACACACGGCCGCGCCGATGCCGCATGCGAGTCAAAGCCACGACAGCCACGACAGCCGCGACAAAGCGTCCTCCGAACTCCTGATCGACACGACGACGACGACGTGACATCCGACGATGGACGCGCTGGCGGTGGACGACCAGAAGCCGTCGCTGTTTGAGCTGCTGTCGGAGCAGCAGCTGAGCGGGCTGCTGCCGCCGACACTGCGGTACCTGCTGACGGTGGCGACGCAGCGGTACCCGCGGTACCTGCTGCGGGCGCTCAACTCGTTTGACGAGCTGTACGCGCTGTGCATGCTGGTGGTGGAGCAGCACTATCTGCGGTCGCGAGGCGGCACGTTTACGGAGCACTTTTACGGGCTGAAGCGGGAGCGGGTGTTGGTGGGCACAGGAAAGAGTGAGGTCCCGCGGGCGGCGGCGGGCACGTCGGCGGCGGTGGGCCGGCTGCTGCGGCTGGACACGGCGGCGGTGTGGCGCAACCTGGCCGTGGTGGTGGGCGTGCCGTACCTGCAGCGCCGGCTGGCCCAGGCCTACGAGATCGACGCGCCCCGGGCCCGTCTCGGCGCCGCCTACCAGCGCCTGCCGGCCCACCCGACGCTGCGCGACCGCCTCCGCCACGCCGCCCGCTGGTTCCTGCGCCACGTCTACCCCAGCCTGCACGCGGCCTACGGCTTCGCCGTGCTCGCGTACCAGCTCGCGTACCTCTTTGACGGCACGCGCTTTGCCAGCCCGCTGCTGTGGCTCATGGGCACGCGCGTGCGGCGCATGACGGCGGCCGACTACCAGGCGATCGAGGCGGCCGAGGCGGCGGCCAAGAAGTCGAAATCATCGTCCTCCTCGTCCTCCTCCGTCCTCTCCTCCCTCTCCCTCGTCCTGCCGGCCAGCATCTTTGCGCTCAAGTTCCTCGAGTGGTGGCACGCGTCCGACTTTGCCAAGCAGCTGTCGCGCACGGCCACGGCCCAGATCGACCTGCCGGCGCCTCTGGCCACGGGGCTGCCTGCTGCTGCTGCTGCTGCTGCCACGCCTACCACTCCCCCCACACCCCACACGCCCACTGGCATCAAGGGCATCCTCAAGCGGTCCGACGGGCGGCCGGTGACGCCGCGGGAGAACGAGTCGTACACGGCGTACGAGAGCCCTAGCCAAGAGGGCGCGGGCACCGGCTCCGACGAGACCGCCCCCGCCTCCCCCTCCGAGCAAGACCTCGCCCGTGTCGCCCCCATTGCGCGGCCGTCGCTGCTGCCGATCCTGACGGTGCCGCCGCCCACCGACTCGGCCCGCTGCCCCATCTGCGGCGACGCCGTCACCACGCCCACGGCCTGCCAGACGGGCGTCGTCTACTGCTACATCTGCATCCACAAGTGGGTGGCCGGCCAGCACGACCGGCAAGAGGCCTTCATGGCCGACAAGGCGGGGCGCTGGGAGAGCGGCGAGGGCCGGTGCGCGGTGACGGGGCGGCGGGTGCTGGGGGGAGCCGAAGGGCTGCGGCGGCTGATGGTGTAGGAGATGAAGGTGGCGGCAGGTGTAGTGACAGGGTGACAACAGAGCATAGCAGGCGTTCATATTGATTTCATTTGTCCACATGTACTATAGGATTCCCAGAACAGGCTCAGCCACCACAAACACAAAAACGCGATTCTGCCGTTCTTCGGCCCAGCTGTTTCTACATGTCTATGACCTGCACGTTGCGGCCCATGCGGCCCGAGTTGCCGTACATCTGTGCGGCATTGACAAAGACGGTGACGTGGGGGGGGGCCGGGACGCTGCCGGGGACGAGGAGGGCCGACAGGGGCGACAGGGCCGCCCAGACGACGCCGGCGGCCAGCCGTGCCAGGTCGGCCAGGCGGGCGGCAAACGTCGTCGAAGCCTCCTCGCCCGCCGCCATCACGGCCTCGTACGCCCGCTGGGCGCCGTCCCAGCACACGGCCTCGCGGCCGGCGCCCCAGTGGACGTGGCCAAAGACGTGCAGGCGGGGGCGCACGCGCCAGACCTCGGCGAGCAGGCCGGCGCAGCCGAGGCCGAGGTCGCGGTGGTAGCGCTGCTGGTCAGCGGGGGAGGGAGGAGAAAAAGGAAGAGCGGAGGCAGGAGAGCAGGACAAGGACGGAGGAGAGGCAGAAACCCACCGGAGGATCGTGCGTCACGAGAATGTCAATGTCGGCCGGGATGGTGTCCTTCCACGGCGGCGACTCGCGGGCGTATTGGAAGCTGAGAGTGAGCAGACGGACACAGTACAGATGCAGGAGAAGACACAAGACAGACACAGCAACTCACGCCATGGTCGGCCCTCCGCACGCCGGAATGTCGGCCGCCCCGTACACGGCCAGCTGCCGCCCGCCGGCAAAGTCCAGCACGATGCGCTCGTGCTCGAGGTAGTGCACGTCGGGGGGGAACGTGGGCTGGGCGGTCGTCGTCTCGGTCGTCTTCTCGGCTGCTGCCGCCAGGGCCGACGGGTCGGCCGCCTGGGCCGCCCGCGCCGCCGGGTCGAACCACGTGTCGTGGTTGCCCGCAATGACCACCTTGTGCCGGTGCGGCTGCGCGGCCAGCCAGTCGATCTGGCGCTGCAGCGACGTCGGCGTGCCGTGGTTGGTGAGGTCGCCGGCGTGGATGAGCAGGTCGCCGGGGGGGACGTCGACGGTGAGGTCGTGGGTGTCGGAGAGGCAGACGACGCGGACGGCGGGCACTGACGACAATGATGTCGACGACGACGACAGCAGCGATCGCGCCAGCCCGCTCCGCAGCCAGGCCAGCGCCTGCCACAGGTAGTACGCCGCCGCCTCCAGCGGGCCGGCCAGCAGGCGGTCGAGCACAGTCGGCGGATCCCAGATGTGGGGCCGGCGCAGGCCGACGCGGACGAGGAGAGGGGGAGGCATGTCGGGGGGGAGATGTCGGGGGGGAGAGAGGGGGGGAGGGAGGCAATGCCTTGGTTGTGCAAGTTGCAGTTCTGCGGTGAACGATGCAGAGCTGCTCTCGCGTTCTGTGCTCGCTCCCACTGGTCATCTCTGCCTTCCCCGTCGTCCAATCGCAGTCCTCGGAACCGACAGCTCTAGCCAATCAACCCCCATAAAAACGCCATGACATGAGATACAAATACGCCCTCGACTACGAAGCACATCCACCGTGCAGCTGGCAAGCACAGAACTCGTTCGGCAGCCATTCTTCAGTATCGAGGCAGTCCCTTTATGTACTCGTACGAGGTCAGCCTGTCCATCTTCTGTGGACGACCGTCCGCCGACCGTTAAGGCCAAGGCCACGCTCGCAGGGCACGACATAGCTGGCATGACGCTATTTGTATAGCCATGCCAGCCAGCAGCCCGCAGCCAGCTGTCCGTCACCAGCTGTGGGGGTCCGTCCGCACAGAATGGGTCGCCTGCGTGGCAGCGGCGACAGCGACGGCTCACGGCGTCGCTGTTGTTGGGCGCGCACGCTGGCACGCGCTTGCGCGCTGGCACGCTGGCGCCCACTGCTAATACCCAGCTAATACCCACTGCTAAACTGCTAAATACCCACTGCCGCCCACTGCCCACCGCCCACCGCCCACCGCCCACTCGGCTGATCGCCAAGCTTCCCTGGCTTCGGGCACGCACAGACCATACGAGGCTCCCTCCCAGCCCAGCCAGAGGAGAATTGCCCGCCGCCCAGCCAGAATATTGCCCACTTTGGCGTCTCGAATCGATCCCTGCCTGGGTCGCCCGCCCTGGCCAGCCCTTTCAGCTGCCCTCTACCACCCTAGCCCCGCGTAGCGGCCCCGGCGGGACCACCAGCTGAAAAAAAATAGAACACAGTAGCTCTGCCGCCGATGACGTTTGTGTCTCTTTATTTCCCTCTGGCTAGCTGTCTAAAATCGACGGTTCCAGGGTTTCTCTCGCAGAGAATCCCTCTTCTCTCCCCCCCCGCTATTTTCTGTTTCTTGTCTCCTGTCTCCGTTTCCTGTCGCCTGCCTCTTTTCTCTCCTGCATTTCTTTTCTTTCCCCCCTTTCCCCTTAACCTGTGCTCTTCCTCTTCCTCCCACCAACCCCGTGACCTACACCTCTCTCTCCCACCATGGCTGGCCTCCGCGACCTCTACGGCCACGGCGCCGACGACAAGCCGGAGCTCAACAACAACTTTAGGTAGGTCGGCCCAGAAGTCCTTTCACTTCCAGTCCCCCCTTCTCCCTCCTCCGCTCCAATCTCCGTCGCTGACTCCTCCCCCCCCCTCAGCGTCGACTACGTCATCCACTACAAGGTCCCCGAAAAGGAGCGCGACGAGGCCGAGGCCGGCTTTGTCACCCTCATCGAGGCCCTCTCCCGCACCGGCTTCGAGACCGAGGTCCGCCCGGGCACCGGCAAGGACAGCCTGCTCGTCTTTACCCGCATCGCCAGCGACGCCACCCTGCGCGCCCAGGTCTACCGCTCGCGCCTGCAGGACTGGCTCTACGGCATCCGCACCGCCGCGCCCCCCAGCCGCAAGAGCCTACCCGGCGGCGACCTCGCCGCCTACTTTGCCGACGAGCCCGTCACCGAGGCCGAGCGCCTGCGCCTCGTCTACCTTTTGCTGACTAAGCCAAAGGCCGAGGGCGGCGCCGGCGTCGTGCCGCCCGCCGGTGGCAGTAGTGATCTCGGTGACGCCGCCTCGCGCGCCCAGTGGAAGCACGTCGCCAGCGTGTTTCCGCTGCACGACCACGCCTTCAACCGCGCCTGGATCAAGCAGTGGAGCACAAAGTACATGCTGGACGCGTCCGACCTCGACGCCATCCGCGACAAGTTTGGCGAGAGCGTCGCCTTTTACTTTGCCTTTTTGCAAAACTATTTCACCTTTTTGCTGTTCCCCGCCGCCTTTGGCCTGGGCGCCTGGCTGCTCATCGGCCAGTTCTCCTGGTTCTACGCCGTCGTCAACTGCCTCTGGTCCGTCGTCTTCTTCGAGTACTGGAAGAAGAAGGAGGTCGACCTCGCCGTCCAGTGGGGCACCCGCGGCGTCTCCCAGATCCAGATGCCCCGCCCCGCCTTCCGCTTCGACCGCGAGGCCCAGGACCCCGTCACCGGCGAGACCGTCAAGGTCTATTCCCCCTTCCGCCGCCTCGCCCACCAGGCCCTCCAGCTGCCCTTTGCCCTCGCCTGCGTCGCCGCCCTCGGCAGCCTCATCGCCATGTGCTTTGCCATTGAGATCTTTATCAACGAGGTCTACGGCGGGCCCTTTAAGCAGTACCTGGTGCGTTCTGCGTTTCCTCTGCCCTTCTTCTGTCTCCACTCGCTAACCCCCA
This sequence comes from Harringtonia aguacate, assembly GCA_014183095.1. Classification (NCBI taxonomy): domain Eukaryota; kingdom Fungi; phylum Ascomycota; class Sordariomycetes; order Ophiostomatales; family Ophiostomataceae; genus Harringtonia; species Harringtonia aguacate. The sequence continues at coordinate 133,252 of JACCPH010000033.1, forward strand.
GACCTTCCTCCCAACCATCCTCCTCACCGTCTTCATGCCCATGCTCACCGCTCTGCTCACCACCTTTGCCGAGCGTCTGACCATCCTCGAGAACTACGACACCCAAGACAGTATGTGCCCCTGTAGTCTTTCCATGTCCTCTCTCTCTCCCGCTGACATCCCAGCCCACTCCGCCGCCTTTGTGCAAAAGATCTTTGTCATCAACTTCATCACCTCCTACCTGCCCGTCTTCCTGACCGCCTTTGTCTACGTGCCCTTTGGCAAGGTCCTCGTCCCCTACCTCAACGTCTTCCAAAAGGCCGCCAACCGCCTGTCCGGCAAGACCGCCGTCGAGACCACTGCCGCCGGCGCCGCCGGGGGCCACGTCAACTTCCAGATCAACCCCGACCGCCTCACCAAGCAGGTCATCTACTTTACCGTCACCGCCCAGGTCGTCAACTTTCTGCTCGAGGTCATCGTGCCCTATGTCAAGCGCAAGGTCTTCAAGGCCGTCGAGGAGGGCATGGGCAACAAGGACGCCGTCACCGTCAAGGACGCCCCCGACGAGGCCGCCTTCCTCGACCGCGTCCGCAACGAGTCCAAGCTCGACGTCTACGACGTCACCATTGACTACCGCGAGATGGTCGTGCAATACGGCTACCTCTCTCTCTTCTCCGTCGTCTGGCCGCTGACCGCCTGCTCCTTTGTCGTCAACAACTGGGTCGAGGCCCGCTCCGACGCCATGAAGATTGCCATGGGCAGCCAGCGCCCCATCCCGTGGCGCGCCGACTCCATCGGCCCCTGGCTGTCGTCGCTGGGCTTCTTGTCCTGGCTCGGCAGCCTCACCAGCGCCGCCGTCGTCTACCTCTTCCGCGCCGACCCCCACCACGGGCCCGGCGGCTCCCCCAACAGCATCCGCGGCTGGGCCCTGCTCCTCAGCATCCTCGCCGCCGAGCACCTCTACCTCGTCGTCCAGCTCGTTGTCCGCTACGCCGTCGATAAGTTCGACAGCCCCGGCCTCCAGAAGGAGCGCGCCCAGCGCTTCGCCCTGCGCAAGCAGGTCCTCGCTGACGCCCTGGGCGACCTCGAGGCAGAGTCCGTCACCGGAGCCGCCGTTCACGCCGGCGAAAAGATTTCCCTCGACGCCCAGTCCACTGTCGCCGAGGGGAAGGGCTCTGTGGAAGCGCAGTATGTTTTTTTTTTTCCTTATTTTTTTTGTCGCTGGTTCCTTGCCGCTGCTGCCTTGAGTGGCTGAGCACTGCTAACGGATGACAGGTTCTGGCTTCGCCAGCGCAGCGCCCCAGAGACCATCGAGGCTGGCCGGAAGCTGATTTCCGAGGTGAGCTCATCTTTCCCCTTCTGCCTGAATTTTGCTGATTGTCTTTCCAGGGGAACGCCGCCGCCAATAAGACGGAAACGGCCGCAGCAGCAAGCTAAGCGTCACAGCAAGCTTACCAATATACTGCACGAGAGAGGGAGACACGCGGTTCCTTCTTCACGAGACAATGGGTCCCCCATCCTTTGGGTTAGTCGCCCACTGTACATCAATGACGTCGGGGGCTCGGTGTGGGATATCTAGGATCCTGCGGCGCGTGGCTCAGCCGGTCTGACGGCCGGCAAGAATGGGCCATGTCGGATGGCAATGCCGGGGCTTGTCCATCGCCTGGTCGTGCTCTCAACGGGCCAGGTGGTTGGCACGTTTTCCTAGGCGGGTTATTATAGAGGAAAAGCAGAGTACTCACTTGTAAACGAGGATCAAAGAGACAAGGCGTTTTTCTTTCTTTTGGGACGTTTTAGGCTCATTTTTTTTCTTCATTTTTTTTCTCTTTTTTTCTTCTTTTCCCTGGCATGGAGGTTCCAGCAGGCTCCAGCTCCCACTTCAGCTCCCAGGCCAAGCCGCTTGGCATCCATTGCCGCTTACCGAGCGCTCGCTTGGGGGGTGCCGGGTCCCTTACTTCCCGCTGCTCGCTCTTTTGCAGCGCTATACGAGCAATACGACACTGATTGCCGTGGTAAGCCTCGGTGGGTGCCTTGCCGGCGCTCCAGTAATAAGGTGCTGCCGCCAAAGGGAGTGTCGTATCACTGCTGGCACGTCGCAGCGCTCCCACAGAAATCCCGCCGTGGGTCCTGGCCAGTGTGTGTGCCAGTGCAATTGTACCAATGGCGTAGTGGCCCTGGTCTGCGTGTCTCGGTTGGAAAGGCAACAGGCGCTAGCATGCAAGACAAAAGAGGCTGAGCCTGGGGCAGGTCTTTGGCCCTTTGCCTTTGTTGGCTGTCGGTGCCTGGACGCGTGATCTCTGGACTTTGTGCAGCTTATGCTCGCACAAACAGGTCGTGCTCGTGTTTGTAGGACTCGGCGACAACTCGTGAGCGGTCGGTTCCGTCTCGTCTCCCGAAGAGAGAAGAGACCAGCCTGTCTTCTTCTTCTCGACTGGCGTTTCGAGGTTAGTCTCCCGGATATCGGACTACAATACCGCGCACAGGCCAGACACATCAGGCCAATGGCTGGGGGACACAGCCGCACCCTAAAAGGGGAAGGGGAGGGAGGGGGTCCTAGTGTATTAGCCAGCGCTTCCTGAGTCCTGCCCAGTTCCCCGCCAGGTTTGCGCTTGCTCTGTCGCGTGGAACCGTCCGCCCGTCGTCGGTCGACTGTTGCTGTGCAGCGCTCATTGTCGGTTGGCGCCACCCACCCCCCTCTTTGACGGTTGGCTGTCCGCCCTGCCGTTGGGTCGCCGCCTTATGAACGATAGGTCGTCTACCTTATCCGATGTTAACGCATCATCTGTCTGCTCACCTCTTGTTGCTGTGTGCTCTGCTCCACTCCACTCCCGCCATGTAACTGCGCATATCTTGTTTCGCAATCGCCCTGTAGACACCGTATCGGTACCGTAATACCCCCCTGTCAAGATAGTCCTTGGCTCCTTGGCCAAGAAGTCTCTGGCCGCGAAGAGGTGCGGCAGCCCTGACCCACCCGTCGGCGAGCTCAAGAGCAAGGGGACACGGTCGGCAAAGAGGGGCGAGATAAAGCGCAGCCCAGAGGGGTCGAGTTGGCCTGTCTGTCCGTCTTTCTTCCCTACTTCCAAAGCTGCTGGAAGAACGGCCCCCCCTCCCCCCCCCCTGGCCGTACACCCCGTTTCGCGGACAAAGCCCACAATCCCACAGTAGAGCGCAAACGGCAGGGCACGAGGCAGTTAAGCATCTGTTGCCCTGGCTGCCTTTGTCACTCCTCCACATATGCGCATGGACGGTCCGGGGCGTCTCCCCCTTTCTCATATTTCGTCTCTCCTCGTCCCTTGTCGTCTCTTGTCGCCCCTCGTTGTCTCCCGTCGTCCCTCGTCGTCCCTCGTCGCTTCTCGTCGCCTCTCACTTTCGATCACTCTCCCTCTTCTCTTGTCGCATCCCCATTTTCGCCGCCGACATCGCTTCTCATCACTTCTGATCACTTTTTGGGCTGATCTCCCGCGTCTTAGCGTGCCAGCCTCCACCCTGATATCCAGGTCGCCATCGCGCCTGCCTATTTTGTCGACTGGACAGGTTCTATCAGCGCGCTGGGGCTAACGGCGCCCTTGCACTTGCCGCTTCTGCCATTCTTCTGGAAGGCGTGTGTCGGTCACACCTGCCTGCCTGCGTGTCTGAGCGCCACCAACGCCAAGCCCCGATCGTTCTCGTGCGCACAACGGCCTCAGGCACGACCCGTGGCCAAGCGAGGCTGAAAGGCGGTGACTCTGCACCCTTTCTGTGCGCGTCCTTCTGTGCCCGTCCTCTTTCCCCGCTCGCACCTCCTTTCTTTGTGCCTTGCGCCTGGATTGCGCCTCGGGCATAGCTCTCTCTCTGCGCTCTTTTTCTTACCCTCCCACTCTGCTGCTGTTGCTTCTGTTCATTCTGCTCCTTCTTGCTCCTTCTGTCTCCAAAAGTTCAGTCTTCCAGTTGGCCCACGGCTAAATCCTATCCTCTCACTGCAACCGTCTCACTTCAGCCAGTTCTGGTTGCACCAATTTTGACCCTCTTGGCGTCTCTTTCTCCCCTCCCTCCCCTTCCTTCCTCCCCACCCCTCCTGTTCCATCCTCCCCTTCCCGTCATGGACGAGGAGGTTGACTTCCTCCTCCTGGGCCCTTTCAATGACCTTCTCGAGAAGGCCCAGGCGGCCGTCGAAACCGCCAAGGAGGACGACAATGCAGAGATGCTCAAGGCTGCACAGGGCCTCGTCAAGGAAGGCGAGCGTGCCCTCAAGAACATCGAGCCCATTGCACGGAGGCAGTATACGAGATACGGCGTCAACTTTGTCGCGGCGCTGCGGGATCATGGTACGTGGCAGTCGCCGTTGCGTGCGCGTCCGCCGGCGCGTGCCGCTTCCTTCTTCCGCTTCGTGCCCTCGAGAAGCTAACCGCAGATGAACTTCCGCCCGTCCAGATGCCATCGCCGAACACATCGACGCCCTAAACGAGCTCATATACGGTTTTGATGACTACACTGAGCCGGACGCCTTTGATGCCGAAAAGTTCGACGAGCTCGGCAAGCAGGCCCGCCACGCTGCGCTGCCCATCTCCTCCATTCTGAAGCGCATGAAACTGGAAGCTCCCTCGGAGCCACTGTCCGTGCCCGCTACACCGTCTCTTGCCCCTGCGTCCCCCGTCCTTGGGTCCCCTGTCACCCAGGTGGACACCTCTGGCAGCTCCGGCTACCATGTGGCAAACAGCCCCCGTCCTGACGGTGCCGAGCCGGTCCATGACACCTCCGTCACCACCCAGCACGTCACCACGAGCATGCAGAGATCCACCACCGTTGTCCACGTGGGCAACGAGCCCTCACAGCAGCGGCAGCAGGGGGAAACACCGCCCGCCATGGGCATCGTCGGCGGCCCCGACCTCGGATACAACGGCGGCCTTCAGCAGGATCCAAGTCTCCCGTCTCGTCCCGGTTCTCGGCGGTCTGTCGCTTCCACGGTGCCGCCATCGCCCGTGCCCGAAACCCCTCCGCCTGAACCGCATATGAACCCGTGGCAGCTAGGTGCCCGCCCGGTGATTGACACCATACCAGAGTCGTCTGAAGCTGAAGACGGGACGGCAGATACCGACGGAAGCTGGATCAACGGCCTGAACGAAACGGGTATTGAAAATGAGGATGGAGAGGTGGAACGACGGCGCCGTGTCTCCACGAGGCCTGATTCGCCCACTCTGCCAACGGACGGCGAAGTCTCTGAGAATCAGAATCCTGAGCATCTGCTGTTGCTTCCGCCTCCACCTAGTGGCAGTGGCCATTCTTATTCCGACTCCCAGACGTCTCCGTCCGGTATCCGGCGACTTGATGAAGGTGTCGACGCTTGGCAGCAGCGGGTGGCGAGTGAGACCCGCGGCGCACCCGGATCTGCCAACACCTCTCCTCGTACGGTCAGCGGACGCCCTGCATCGACCGCCTGGGAGTCGCACTCGCCCATTCCCCCTGTCTCCTCCTCTTGGTCTGTGCCTGTGTACTCGTCTTCTCCCGGCCACACCCCGATTTCGCCGCGGCAGTCGCAGAACAGCACGACGACCACGTCGACCGTGGCAAGTGAAACGACCAACAACTCCGTCTTCAGCAACGAGCATTCTGGCCAGGGGCGCGAGTCGGCTCTCGAGCCGCTCAGCCCGCTTGTCTCAGCGCCAATAACGAATCCCGTCTCTCCCGGCTGCGAGCCCGCCCCGATTCTGTCCGGAACATTTGCTTCGGCAAGGATGCCGCATCCTGCTCACCCCCTGTCTTTACGAGATGCGCAGCCCGAGCAAGGCCACCCTCAACCATCTCCGCAGCTGTCGGCAGAAAGAGAGCAGCCAGGGTTGGAGGCTGTGGAGCAGGTTATTGACATTGACTCGGGTCTCATTCCGGTAGAGACCACAGATGAACCGGTACAAGAAGTCGCCATCGTGCACCGTCCTGCCGACTTGGCCATCGGGCCAAACAGCTCATTCCACTTGCTAAAGGGATTCTGTGAAGGTGCCAGGGAGATTCAGCGTGGAGGCTCCGGCGTTCGGCAAGTCAAGAAGCTGGTTCGTCCCCCCTCGTGCCACCAAATTTCTTGTCTGCTTCTCTAGTCTGCCTGGCTAATTCGTTATCTAGTCGTACAGCGGTGCCGGGACCTACGCGGCCAAATGTACGCACTGTCTGTATGAGCTGCAGTGGTCCGAAGTCCAACTGGACCGTGGCAATCTACGTAAGTGGAGGCTGAGCAAGTTATCGATGCCGCTGGGGGTACCTCCTGACTGACACCATGAAGCGAGCGTCAACTATAGGATGCATGGCATTGGCTTCCGACTGCGGTTCCTGTCCAAAAGCCACCTTCCCGCCAAGCAGGTGGACAGCCCATCATATGCGTGCTTGTTTTGCCTGCACGAGGGCCACACGATCGAGGAGAGCGATGCCACCGTATTCTTCAGCCAGGGTCAGCTGTTCTCCCATCTCTCTCGGCATCCACGGCCGCTGCCTCAAGTCCCGGGCATTACCGTGATCGACGGGCCAGAACGGTCGCCGGAGCTGCAGAATGACTACGACCTGCACTTTATCCTGCCGCCGGAGCCTTCGGAGCTGGAAGGCATCCGCCGCGAGCTGACACAGCTCCCGACAGGCACGGCGGTGGAAACATTCCGCAAGTGGCACGGAACCCTGCGGCGGCCCTATGACAACGCCATACCACTTCAGTTCCCAGCCGGGGCCAGGATTGTCGGCATCGAGTTCCCGGCCAAATACAAGGGCGAATGGGGCGTGGGCTGGTACGACAATCTCCGGGGGCCGTTCCCGGCGGAAGCCGTGCGCCTTGATTCGCCTCGCAAGACTGATGTTCGCACACATGGGACAAGCAAAATGCGTGCAACGGTCCGCTGGAAGTGGGCGAACGGCAGCGCCTATCGCAACAGCGAGTGGCTGCGTCTCGACAAGAACGAGACCATCACCAACATTATTTGTATGTGCTCTTTGCTGCTGTTTGTCTTTGTCTCATCTGTGTCTCATGCTCACTCCCGTCTCAGATACTCACGTAGACCACTGGTGCTGGGCTGGCACCAACTCCCGTGGCCGATGGGGCTATTTCCCGCAGTCGCACATTGAGCCAAACACCCTGAGGGAAACGTCTGCCAGCGACAAGATCAGCATTTCCAGTCACGAACGCATACCTTCAAGCGGTGGCCGCAGCGGCGGCCTGCTATCGAGGTTCCGCAACCACAGCAGCACCAACCACGGCGACAGCGGAGGACACCAGCTGCATCGGCCTGCCAGCATGGCCAGCACGTCGACATCGTCAAGCCATTGACCGGCACAGATGGTGGCTCTCTTCTTTGATGTCTCTCTTGTTGCGATGGGGCCCCGCGGCGATGTTTCGGGATACGGCATTCTTATCCAGGCCCTGCGGCAGTTATTTCTGTTTCTGGCTTTCCGGGTTGCTTAGCTTCTTCTGTTGTGCTTCGTTCCTTCTACTTCTTTTTTGTTCTGGCTTTCGTCTGGTTTTGCGCATAGACATTTTATACCCGATGTTTTGGACATGTTGTATATTATTTATGGACATTTGGACATTTTTGGAGAGCCTTCCCGTCTTGGAAATCGAGTGGTTTTGGAGAAGGTGCGAGGAGTACACATACGAGCACGAGTAAATCGTATGTACTCGTACAGCAGCTGCCGCTCGTTTGACGTTATCCCGAATGCCGGCTTGCCAAGTCGGTGGGGTGTTAGCTCGTTAGCTCGAGCTGGAAACCGACCGAGGGTTGGGATTGGCTGAGGCGGCTCCTGTCGACCGGAGCCATACTTGTTCTGGCAAACTTGCTGAATGCGGAACAGGCTTTCCAATCCCTACAGCATGGCTGGTCAGCTTTTCTACGCCGCCCCAGCAGGCGGCTCCACCGTGCCTCCGCCGGCTCTGGGGATTGCGGATTGCCCCAGAGATAGGGTGAGGAGGCGATGGTAGTAGGATGTGACGATATCTAGTTTTCCATTCCTTATTTTTTGGAGATTCCATCCTCCTCCGCTTTCTTTCCCTTTTCCTCTAGATTGTTTCCCCTGATTTCCTCTTTCCTTTTCCAATTGGTCCGCCGACTGCTGTTTCTTGGAGCTCTGACTGCCCAATTCCGTCTGGATCGTCTCGTCGACTTGTTAATATCCCTTCCCTGACTCCGGCTTGCCCGCAGAATTCTACCCACACCCTGTCAACAGCCTGTCAACAGCCTGTCAACAGCCTGCCAAAAGCCTGCCAACAGCTGCCGCCGACAAGATGGTGACATCGGCCGAGGTCAGCCAGCACACGACGTCGAAGTCGTGCTGGGTGATTGTGCACGGCAATGCGTACGACGTGACCGACTTTCTGCCCGAGCACCCGGGCGGCACCAAGATCATCCTCAAGTACGCCGGGCGCGACGCGTCGTCGGCGTTTGACCCGGTGCACCCGCCGGACACGCTGGACAAGTACCTGCCCAAGGACAAGCACCTGGGGCCGGTGGCAGACATGGGGGCGGTGGCGGAGCGGGAGAAGCAGCGCAAGCGGACGCCGGAGGAGGAGGCGGAGGCGGCGGAGGAGGCAGCGGTGGCGGCAGCACGGGCAGCGATGCCGCCGGTGGAGAGCTGTTACAACCTGCTGGACTTTGAGGCGGTGGCGCGGCGGGTGATGAAGCGGGGGGCGTGGGCGTACTACTCGAGCGCGGCGGACGACGAGATCTCGCTGCGGGAGAACCGGGCGGCGTTCCAGCGGGTGTGGTTCCGGCCGCGGGTGCTGGTGGACGTGACGCGGGTGGACCTGTCGACGACGATGCTGGGCAGCCGGGTGGCGGCGCCCTTTTACGTGACGGCGACGGCGCTGGGGAAGCTGGGCCACCCCGAGGGCGAGACGGTGCTGACGCGGGCGGCGGCGCGCCACGGGGTGGTGCAGATGATCCCGACGCTGGCGTCGTGCTCGTTTGACGAGATTGTGGACGCGGTGGCGGCACCCGGCGAGCCGTTCCAGTGGCTGCAGCTGTACGTCAACAAGGACCGCGAGATCACCCGGCGCATCATCCAGCACGCCGAGCAGCGCGGCTGCCGCGCCCTCTTCATCACCGTGGACGCGCCGCAGCTGGGCCGCCGCGAAAAGGACATGCGGGCCAAGGCGGCGGCGCTGGGCGACGGCGGCAGCGCCGTGCAAAAGGAGGAGGGCCAGAAGACGGACAACAGCCAGGGCGCCGCGCGGGCCATTAGCGCCTTTATCGACCCGGGCCTCGCCTGGGACGACCTGCCGTGGTTCCGCTCCGTCACCCGGCTGCCCATTGTGCTCAAGGGCGTGCAGCGCGTCGAGGACGTGGTGCGGGCGGCCGAGACGGGCCTCGTCGACGGCGTCGTGCTCTCCAACCACGGCGGCCGCCAGCTCGACTTTGCCCGCAGCGCCCTCGAGGTGCTCGCCGAGGCCATGCCCGTGCTGCGCGCCCGCGGGCTCGACCGCCGCATCGAGGTCTACATTGACGGCGGCCTGCGCCGCGCCACCGACATCCTCAAGGCCCTCTGCCTCGGCGCCCGCGGCGTCGGCATCGGCCGCCCCTTTTTGTACGCCATGTCCGCCTACGGCCTCGACGGCGTCGACCGCGCCATGGCCCTCCTCAAGGACGAGCTCGAGATGGACATGCGCCTCCTCGGTGCCCCCGCCCTCCGCGACCTCAGCCCCGACCTCCTCGACACCCGCTCCCTCACCAGCCACCCCAACGGCACCCCCGAGGACTTTCTCGGCACCCACGCCTACGACCCGCTCGCCGCCCCGCAGCAGAAGAGCAAGCTGTGAGGACACGACATGGACGCGGCATGGACACGGACGTAGATACGGACATGGCTTTCAAGGGACGGCAGTTTTGAATTTCGCTTTTGGTTTTGTCGAGTTTGGGTTCTCTCTCTGTATGCAGCATCCAAGAATATATAAATTGTTTTGTCCTTGTCTGCTTCGTCTTTGTGTGCAGTTTCCTCTCTTCCCCCTGTTCACTGCGCATCCAGAGGAAACCTCTTCCGCAGCCAGCTGCCGTATCGGTAGATCAGCAGCGGGACAGGGATGAGCGCAATGCAGATAAACCCCAGCACGCTATTGCCCCAGCCCACGCCCAGCTTCGCGTACATGTCGGGGCCCGCCAGCGGCAGGAAGGCGGCAACCACGGATCGCAGCACCGTAAAGGCGGCCAGACCGCTGGCCGAATAATGTCCGCAGCTGTCGATAATGTACGCCAACAGTGGCTGCCAGATGCCGATGACGGCGAATCCGTAGGGGAAGAGCCCAAGAACGGGCACAATCCACTGCCCGACGTACGTCAGAGGGAGCCTCTCATAAAACATGGAACAGCACTGTGCGGCTTACATGAACACGGTATTCTGCCGACCAGCCGTACCAGAAAAAGGTGATGGGCAGGCAGCAGGCAAAGTAGATGCAGTCGATCAGCCGCATCTCGGGCACAAAAACACCGCTGTTCGCCTTGGTCAGCCGGACCACGGTGCGGTCCGACATGCGGGCGAACACGACCAGGCCGATAAGATAGCTGCAGGTGGAACGTGTCAGACGCGCGGGTCGTCGAGGGGCCGTCTGGATGACCAGAGGAGGAAGCGCAAGAGAGACCTACCCAAGACCGAGCGAAATGTAGACGAGGCCCGTGATGCCGATGCTCCAGCCATAGCCGGCCTGAAAGACCATGGGGATGGTGTTGAACAGCAGGTACAGAACGCCGTAGGCAAAGGCCACGTACATGGACAGGATGAACAATATAGGAGACAGACACAGCATCTTGAGCGGGCGGATGAGGCCGTGTGCCAGGACGGCCTGTGCCGACCTGGGCGGTGTGTCGTGGTCCTCGTAGCAGCTGCGCAGATCGCTGCGGCCGAGCTCTTTCGACAGCCGCTTGATCTTGCGCTGGATCAGGACACGATGGCTGGTTTCAGAGCTGAACACGGCGATGACAATGGTGTTGATGACACTAGGAATCAGCACGACCCAGAAGCTCCATCGCCAGCCGATGGTCTGGGACATCCACGCGCCGGCAATGGGGCCAATTGATGGGCCGATTCTTGTCTGTTACTAGAAGGTCCGTTTGGGCGGAAAAAACACAGAGTGAGGGCTTACAAAGGTCCGATGGTCCACACAGACAAGGCCACACCTCGCTCTTCGACGGGGAACTGTATGAAATTGTGTCAATGTGTCAGCAAACAGGGGCTGATATCACCGCGCCGCCCGTCTCGACGTACGAGGTCGCTGATGCAGGCACCCCCCATGGTCAAGCAGCCGCTGCCGCCAACGCCTGCCAAGAATCGGAAGACAATCAGGGCGCTGAGGGATGGGGCCAGGGCGCAGCCGATCTGCCAAGCGCAGAAGAAGATGTTGGCACTAGTGAGGACAATGTGCCGGCCGTAGATTTCGGACAGGCCGGCGAGGACTGCAGAGTGTTAGGGGAAGAGGGGGACAGAGGAAGACGGTTGAGGACAGAGGGCAAAACGGACAGAGCGGTCCCACGGCATAGCCTCTTGCAGACGGTCAGCGAGGACGGACAGCAGACGACGGATCTCTCCGGCCACGTACAAGAGATAGATGCTGACGGCCAGCGAGCCGAGCGTAACGCTGCTGTTGCCAAAGTCTTGGTCCAAGATGGTGATGGACGGCGCCAGAATGGATGAGGCCAAGGGCGTCATCAGCGTCATGGAGGACAAAAAGGCGATGAGCACGTATTTGCGCCGCGTCGAGAAGTTGAGCGGCATGGCCGGGTCGTCTGCGCGGTCCCAGCCCACGACGCCCGTTCCGAGATCCGTCAGCGGCAGCGGGGCCGTCTGGATGTGCTCAAGCGGCTCGTGGCGTTCTTCGCGGTACCGGCGGACCGCAGAGCTGGCATTGCTGGCTATGCGGGAGATGGTGGCCGACAGGCGGTGCTGGGTGTTGCTGTTGTTGTTGCTGTTATTCTTGTTGCCGCTGCTGGGATCGTGATCGAGGACCTCTACGTCTTCCTCGTTATCTATCTCTATGCCGTCAAAGTTGTCCGTGTCGTCCGTGTTGAGCCTTTCCTGCATGGGGACTTTTCCGGTGATGCTGGCTGCGGCCTCGGCCGCCTTCTCGCCATCGGGTGCCATCCTTACCGTCGACAGTTTCTCGTGAGAGAACAAGGTCGTACAAGTGAAGAATCGAGGGGAAAATATGCGAGTTGCGTGAGTCGATCGCAGCTGCTTGCAAGACGAAAGCACCCTCGCAAGGAAAGAGCGACCAGCCTGATGGGTAGCGGGTTAATTAACACCAGCCGCCTCCAGAAAGACCCCAAGACGGCCTTGCTCTCAGCTGTGCTCTACTGTGACGGAACGCCATTCTCCCATTCACCGCAAAGTCCGGAGTCAAAATCCGCAGTCGTTGGCAGCCCTCCATCCCAGACACACAGCACATCGGCGTACATCGACATATGTCCGGCTAACGCCGACTACAAACTACACCGCCCTGCCGCTCCTTGCATCATGCCATGTTCAGCGCAGGCGGTTGCCCTTCCTGGTCCTTCTTTCCGTGTGGCGTCCTTGCCGCTCGTTCTTCGGCGAGTGAGCAGTCGCAGGCTGGCTGCAGGGCAACAAAGAACAGGGGGGGGGAGGAAAGGAGGGGTCGTAGGATCAGCCGCCCATCGGTGCGTCGGCGATGGGATTCGCCGATCATCCCGGAATACGATAGCCTTGAAGACGGCAGGGATAAAGCATAAATACGAGTGTTTGTACGAGTGTGTACAAGAGTGTGCGAGCACTCGTGCATGAGATCTGCATAATACCAGAAACCGGGTTTTAAGAAAGGAGCTAATTGCTGCAGATAATTCCTGTATGGTCGCAAGGTCTCTCCGCCTTGCGAGATAGAGCCAGATACTCGAATGGACCGCTACCCCATCGGCTGACAAAGCCAGAGAGACCCTTGAAACCCCACACCGTTACACGTTGTGGGCGTCGGGTGGATCTCCAAGCTATGTAAGCATTCGTCAACGTGTTTAGGTGTCATTTTCACGAGCGCGACCAGCTCCATCTCAGATCGCCAATCACCATCACCCACTCGCCGCCGGCAAAAGCAGATGCACATCCGAGACTGAATGTGCTTTCGACTCTCACGCGGCCTCGCCTGCACTGCCTGCTGAACCTCCTCGATGGCGCCCACGACGCGGTCTGCGACCTCCGGGTCCGCCCACAACGGTTCGGCTCACCACAACGGCAACGGCCATGCGGCACCGGCGGCCGCACACTCGAGCGACGACAGCAGCAGCGGCGGCGGCAGCGGCAGCGCTGTCGACAGCAAGAACAAGAAAAAAAAGCAAGAGCGGGCCGCCGCGGCTGCCGGTCTGGAGAGCAGGCTCTCGCACACGGAGACGTGGTCGCTGCTGATGCTGACGGCGGCCTGCGCGGCGGTGCTGGCCAACACGGTGCGGCGGGACGACGGAGCCCCGCTGACGGCGTCGCTGGCCCTGAGCTGCCTGGCGTTTGCGGCGAGCTACGCCATGATCCGGTGGCTGGGCCCGACGTTTGTGCGGGCCGGCATCAGCGGCGCCGACATGAACAAGGCGCAGCGGCGCACGCTGCCCGAGTGCATGGGCGCCGTGTGCGCCGTCGTCTACCTGTTGGCCGTCATCATCTTCATCCCCATGCCCTTTTACAAGGACATTGTGGCCGCCACGAGCGGCGGCGGCAACCGCGACGTCGTCGTGCCGCCGCCGCCCGCCACCGCCTACGTCCAGCGCGGCCGCCTGCTGCACCTGTTCCCGCACTCCAAGCTGGCCTCGTTCCTGTCCGCCATCATCTCGCTGCAGTCCATCACGCTGCTGGGCATCGGCGACGACCTCTTTGACATTCGCTGGCGCCACAAGCTCTTCATCCCCGCCTTTGCCGCCATCCCGCTGCTGGTCGTCTACTTTGTCGACTTTGGCGTCACCTCGGTCGTCGTGCCCACCCCGCTGCAGCCCTACCTGGGCGAGCTCGTCCACCTCGGCCCCCTCTACTACCTCTACATGGTCGCCGTCGCCATCTTCTCCCCCAACAGCATCAACATCCTCGCCGGCGTCAACGGCATCGAGGTCGGCCAGTCCGTCGTCGTCGGCCTCCTGCTCGTCCTCAACGACGTCCTCTACCTGCTCGCCGACCCCTACCCCCACCCGGCCACCGACAGCCACCTCTTCTCCCTCTACTTTCTGCTGCCCTTTCTCGGCGTCTCCCTCGCCCTGCTTGCCCACAACTGGTTCCCCGCCCGCGTCTTTGTCGGCGACACCTACTGCTACTTTGCCGGCATGGTCTTTGTCGTCGTCAGCATCCTCGGCCACTTTTCCAAGACGCTCGTCCTGCTGCTGCTGCCCCAGATCGCCAACTTTGTCTACTCCGCGCCCCAGATCCTCGGCCTCGTCCCCTGCCCCCGCCACCGCATGCCCCGCTTCCACGTCCTCACCGGCCGTCTCGAGCCCTCCGTCACCGTCTGGGAGCCCGACCGGCAGCCCCCCGCCCCCGTCGCCGCCGCCCTGCGCCTGCTCGCCCGCCTGCACCTCGTCCGCCTCGTCGACGACCCGCGCACCGGCGCCATCCGCGAGACCTCCAACCTCACCCTCCTCAACCTCTGGCTCGTCTGGCGCGGGCCCCTGCGCGAGGACCGCCTCGCCCTCGAGGTCCTCGCCATGCAGGCCGCCGTCGGCCTCTTTGGCCTCTTTGTCCGCCACCGCCTCGCCCTGCTCATCTTTAAGGAAGACAACTGGGGGCCGCCGCTGCAGGCGTAGGCGTGCGTGCGTGCGTGTGCGCCTGCGCCTTCGCGATGCGTCTGCTGCATTTACATTTCTTGCAGCCTGCGCACTGCGTTTCGCATCCAGTGTACTTGTTAATTTATATCGTCTCCAGGGCTTGTTACATAGACGGGACGGAGTGGCCACGGGAGAAGGGTGGCCGGACCGCGCAGGGCACGATCTGGCCCGGAGGACTTCTGCAAATGGGATAAAAAAAAGCATGTATCTTACCATGGATTCGCGAAGTAATAAAGCCTCAAGATCCTCATGTCTCTACAACTGCACGTGCCATCTCACAACCCAACGCCAATTCTCAGTCGAGGATTGTAAAGTGAAAACATAAAAAAGTGGTATATATATATAGAATCTGCGCGTGGGCAAACAGAAGAGGCGAGAGCTTCTCTTCAAGCCTTCGGGCCTTTTTCCAATAATACAAAAATATCGTAGAGCCAAAGGCAACGCGGTCTTCGACCTGTGCCTCATTTTTCGAGCCCCAAAAAAGCCGTGTACCATATCCGAATCCGTTTCCTTTTCACAAATCCCGATCGGCTCCCATGGTACTACCCTTTTCTCTCACAGCTCGTCAGCCCCAACGCCATGGTAAACCCTTGCCTCTTCAAAAGCAACCGAACACGTTGAAAAAAAAAATGATAAATCAAGCCAGAAAAGATAAATATTCCTTAGCCAGGAACATCCAAAGGCAAGTTCTGCAAAAAATAGCAGACGCAGTCCAGTACAAGATAGACTAAACAGCAGAGCAGAAAGATCGAATAGCTTTCGTCTCCCGGGAACGCGTGACAGCCACGCTGTTCTGGCCGCATCAAGGCTTGTCTTGCTCAGCCAGAACCCGGTGTTGGTGTCGTTAGTGATGTCGTCGTCGTCGGTGCCAGTATTGGGTTTGCCGAAATAGCACCACTAGACTTTTCGGCAGCGGTTGGAGAATCGCCCGTCGCCGCTGCGCCATCAATACCTGTTGCAGGCTTTGAGTCTTCCGCGTTCGATACCGATGGCTTCAGTGGCGTGCTAACCAAAGGCCGGCAAGCTGCCGCCTTTCGGCTCTTTGTGTAGTCGCTCAGGCTCATTTTCTTTTTGATTGGGCTAGGCGTCACAGGGGTCCCATTCGCCCCGGTCGAGCTGAACGGGCTGGCACTGGCAATAGCGAACGGCGATTGCACTACAGGCGACGAAGACAGTGCACCT
Source organism: Harringtonia aguacate (assembly GCA_014183095.1). NCBI lineage: Eukaryota > Fungi > Ascomycota > Sordariomycetes > Ophiostomatales > Ophiostomataceae > Harringtonia > Harringtonia aguacate. Next base: position 149,148 of record JACCPH010000033.1, read on the forward strand.
GTCACGGATGTCACAAGTGGCGTTGCCACATCGTGGAAAGACGGTATCTTGGGCAGCTGCACCCGAAGATCGGGCGACTTCTTCACTGAAGAACCATTGACATTGGTATCCGAGACCGTCTTTGCAATGGCGCCGGATGGCTCTGAGCCGTTGGAGTCGTTGGAGCCGTTGGAAGCGTCGACCATCGGTACATCATCGGTCAATATGACCTTCGGGGTCTGTTTTGCAGAACCCGGCCTCTTTGTTTGCACGTGGTCGGTAGATGACGCGTCAACATCCATGGCCAATGTCGCGGTAGCGATCGGCTGCTTTTCCGCTATCTGCGTCTTTAAGCTGTTATCGATGACGCGCTGACGTAAATGGCAGCTGAGGAGGCGCTTTGACAATGATATGACCCTTCGCTTTTTGACGGGTGCGGGGCTTTTCTCACTAAACCAGTCGTCCTCCGTCGGATCGGTCTGTACGCTGGCATCACAGTAGCTTGGCGGAGGACCAGTTGATCCGCGTCGGTAGGATAACGCATGCCCATGGCCTGGAGGGAACCCGTGGCTACTGCTGCCTGTACGAGGCGATATAGAGATGAGCGGCGAGCCTGATTTGCTCCGAGACGTCCCAGCATCGGCATAATGGCGTCCGGTCGTGCCGTTCATCGATTCCGACCGATCGCCATGTTGGACCGAATAGTGGTTGACAGAGCTCTTCGATTTTGACTTGCTGTGTGAAGAGGACTGCTTCTCGGATGCGCTCGTTCCGTCTGATGTTCGTTTCTTCTTCCGCGGTGGCTGTTGTTCCAAACGACGGAAAGAGTCCTCAACCATCGCCACCTTTCTCTTATCTCGATCAGTTGGCTCAGTCAATATACCGAGAGTGTCAAATGAGCCTTGACGAGGTGCAGGTGTCATGTCTCGGCTGGGAGGTTTGCTGCGGGATGACATTGATGCCTTGTCATTTTCGGGGTACTCGTCAAAGTGGCCCTCGCTCACAGCACGGCTGTTCGTAGCGTGCCCTGTGCTTGTTGGCGACATGGCGTGGCCTTTCACTTTGCGAGCCGCCTTCTTCTTGGTGTGGCTGTTGGCGCTGATGCGAGCCTGTTGTATCTTGCTGCCATAGTTGCGATGGAACCGGGCAAATGCACAGTTGCTCCCGAGTTCACATGCGCAGCCGCCATACTCTGATAGAAGCAGGTACACCCACCGCGATATGATATTGTACTCATCCTCGTCCACGTCGATGTCATCATTGCCTTCATCGTCGCCCAGTCCGAGGGGGCGGAGCATCCATGCCTTGGCTTTTCGAGGCAGCCCAAAGTCCCAGGGTATCGTGATTTGTTCATCCCTGTCGATATGTCGATCGCTTACCAACCAAAAATGGTACTCGGACCCGCCAGACAAGAAGGTATCAAGAACCGCATTTGGTCGACAGCTCCGCCGTACATATCGAGCTAATGACCCTTCTCTTCTTGTGTCGATACATAGCGGAAGCATGGGATGGAAAAACACAAATGGAAGTGGGCAAGACAACTCTTCGTACCGATTTGTCGGGATCGCGCAATAGTCGTTTTGGAAGCCAATCTGGCCGTTCAGTTCTATGAGAGGGACGTCCTTATCGACAGTCACTGGCGTGACTAGGTACCTCCAACGAACAGTCGTATCCTGGGCAAAGATGCGCTTTTTCATCTCGACGCGGGGCAAGCACTTGATGGTGTCGATGTTCTGAGGAAGAGCTTGGAAAACGTCGGTAAATTTGTGGCCCGTCTCCTTCAGCATTCGTTCTGGCTCTCGTAGCCATATCGACGTTGCATTTGACACTGCAAGGCTGGCAAACGAGTTTGTCTGCACAGTTTGTACGGCGTCTTGCTCGTTGCAGAGGGAAAGGAATTCGTTGGAATAGTTGTGGATCTCAACACCACCAGGTAAATCAGGCGGTGTTGTCGCAGGGCTGAGAGGGTGGCCGTTCTGAAGGGACGTTCGCGACGCACTGTACGAAGGGCTTCGCTTCGCGCGCGATCCCCCAACAGAATGGCTCGACTTGTGAGAGCTTTTTGTCTTTTTCGCGGAAGGATGAGAGGAATGGTGACTGTCGTGTGCGGACATGGGGTGTTTTAAGACGTCACCAGTTGATGCAGCATGACCGTTCAGCTGCAGGTCGTTCGGTTTTGTCTTCTTCTTGTGACTCTGGCCGTGGCTCTTCGATGGAGGGCGCTTTGGCTTTTGGGTTGCTGGCGTTTCGGTCGATGCGGCATTGAGCCGTTGTTGCTGGTACAAAACGGCATGAGCAACATCTAGTGGTCGCGGTTTGCACTCGTGGCAAGCATGGGCGAACTCTTCGCGGGTCGCCTCTTCGCTGTTGTTTGGGTAGAAGCACTCTATATGTTGCCACGAATCGCAAATCTCGCAGTATATCGTGTTTCCATCGTCCCCTTGGTATCCGCATATGCATTTAATTGTATAAGGTTCCTCCTCCGCGGCCGGCTCTGCCTTTGGGGTTGGCTCAGCCTGTGTGTGAGTAGGGGAAGCCAGGGCTTCCGCAGCGGCGATGCCATTGGTAGGAGCGGTGGCAGCAGAGGGGGTTGAGGGGATGGTAGGCGTAGAGGATGGGATGGCAGAAGAAGATCGCGGTGGTGACTGGTTCAGAGGGGAGAGGCTCTGGTTCGGAGTCGCAGTCTGTGTCGACGGCGGCGGAAGATTTTCTGGCATAATCTAAAGAGGCCTCGTAATGAGGGAGGGTGCCAAAAGGATGAGAGCGGCTGGGATTATCTGTGCGGTCGTGGTGTCATGACTGGTTGGGCGCGACTCGATACGCAGGTGAGCAGAAAACTTGCGACCGGTGGAATGGTCATCCGCGATGCCAGCCAAAACGAGTGCCTGCCGGGGGAAAGGCCACGTCGCAAAGACAGACGAAGCCTTATTAGAGTCGAGAGACGGCCAACCCCAACGGCACGCGACGACTGAGCAGAGACAGCGAAGGGACAAGAGTCGATCGTGTTGGGGAGACGTGTGAAAAGTGGGATGCGAAACGCGAAATCGAGTTTGTTTACCAGCTAAGGCGAAGCCAAAGAGGAAAGGAAGGAGACGACGGAAGAGACACGAGCCGTCGAGAGAGAATATTGAAGGAGGAAGACGGTGTGTTTCGGTCGCAGCGCCTTAAGAATGATCGAGGTGGGCAACGAAGGGTGAGATCGGCGAGCAAGTCGCGATCAACAGAGACGAACTCGACACGTCTCGGCGGCACGGGAGGGGAGAAGTCGTAGACATGCGTCCTTTCGCAGGATTCCGGCCAGAGAAACTCGAGGAGGCCCAGGGAGCGTCGGGGGCCAAAGCGATCGAAGGCGGCGCTTCAGAAGGACGTGAAGCAAGACGTGAAGGGTTTTTTACGATCCGGTTACGCTCCGTGGAGGCGCGAGGCGGAAAAGCACGGCAAGGTTTAAAAGAATTGGACCAGGAGAGAATGAACACGAAGAAAGATGGCGGAAATGCGATAAAAACAAAGGATGGGAAGGGTTCAATGAAAGGTGGGAGAGCGGAGTAGAAGAGAAGGGGAAGGGAAAGAGCGACCCAAGTGTGTGTGTGCTAGGAAAGAAGAATGAGAGGGGGGCCACAACGAGACTGTAGACACAGGTGCGCTGGGGAGGAGCGAGCAGGGGAGGCACCGTCGGGGTAGGAGAAAGAAAGAGGAGCGGGCCAATAAGCTGGCGCCGAGCAAGGCCAAAAAAAAGAGCCAGAAAAAGTAGAGTGGCAGAACTGTTGACCTAGCGTGGACTCTGGCCTCTTGCTCCTTCCCCTGGTCTCAATCCCGTTGTTTTTTTCCACTGAACGAGTGCGAGCGAGTAAGGTAAGCCGATACCTTGTACCGGTACATTGTGAATCAGGTGCCGTCCATGCCTGAGGCATCGACGGGGGGAAAGACGAAAACGGGTAAGCAGAAGGCCGACCGAACATTGTCACCAGACAATGCTCAAGGCAGTGAGAAACGATAGAGGAGAGGACGGCCAGGACAGCACAAGAGAGAGCGGGAGGCACTCACACAGACAAACCTGGAGAATATTTGTATGCGTCATTATTTTCATTTCGCATTTTTCTTTCCTTCTTTCTCGAGCTGCATCGCACCAGATAGCAGGTGCAGACAGCTGAGCTGGTTTGGGCCATCGCTGGCAGAGAGCTGGTGAGAGGGGTTGGGTTTAGGAAGAAGTTCTGAAGAGAGAGAGAAGAGGAGTGAAAGTGGCTGGGAGAGCGAAGTGATGCTTTCCGGGAGGCGATTCTTCCTCGGGATTTTTTTTGTCCTGTTTGCTGCCTGAATGACATGGCATAGAATTGCACCACACCTACATATCTTAGGTCCTGGCCTGCATAATTTTTGTGTCGCTCTGCGGCAGGTGACCCACCAAAAGCAAGCGAGTCGACACGTAATGTACTGGTACTCGCTGCACCTGTTGCATTAGCCCAGCCTGTGTGTGCTCTCGACGTCGTACTTCTTAGCGCAAGAACCGGGGGCCAATATAACGTCTCATCTAACAGCTAAAAAGGACCATTGATGCCCTCTGGGCGCGAGTTGTCCCGCCGAAAGCTGCTGGAATTATTATCAGCCGTCCCAAGGTACTGTAAAATACGAGCTGTAGGACGAATGAAGCCAGGTGCCTGAGCAGAGGTGAAGAGCAAGGACCAGGGTAGTTGGCAGGCGCTGTTTTCGGCACCAACGTGGAATGCAAAAGCGAGTCTGGCAAAGCATGGCAAACATGGCAAACACGGCAGCCGCTTCGCGACAGCAACGCGCCAGCCGACTCTTGTCGTCATTTGCGTGGCGTGGATAACAAAGCCGGCTGTGTGGCGTTTCGGTGTGGCGTTCGAGGAGGCAAAGTCCCATTCTTTGTCGTCGATGGCAAGCATCCCCTCTGAACACTCCGACTGGTGCAGCCCGCAGAGCCTGCTCGGCATAAATGAGAAAACGGCTGCTGCGCCTCTCTTGGATCGCCCAATCAGCCTGCCAGACTTACGGCTCTAGCACCAGCATGCATCCACAGGCAAAATGCAACCCTTGAATGTCGGTCAACTGCGAAACGCTTGGCTGAGTCACCGGCTGGCAGTATGCCGCACGCGCATGTTACTCGTATACTCTGTATTAAGATAAGATACATCGCAGCAGGCGTATTCGTAGTCGCTGTTTTTCCAGACACACGCAGAGCGTCCACCCCTCCCATTCAGCACGCTAAACTAGTGGTTCTCGTACAAACAGGAGTAGAAGCACGAATGCGAGAACCGATCTGCCAAGGTGCAGCAGTGAATTCTTGCACTAACTCTAGCTGTCGCTCTTGCTGGCGTGGGTACATGAAACGCGCCAGCACTGGGCTCGTACAATTACACGTGGACCGTCTGATAGCGATGTCTCGTACGGTGCAATGGCTGCTTGGTAGCGAAGGCTGAGCAAAGGCTCTGAAAAAGCTGGCGACAGTCCAGGTGCCTACAAATAAGATACGTTTGATGCTTCCCAGGCATTTTACCCTGTGTACGAGTATTTTTGAGCCCTTGCTCTTTTGCGGGCACCTCGCCCTCGACTTACTCATCGTTGCCAAGTCAGCTGATAGCTCTAGACCACAATAAAATGGAGAGAGATAGCGCTCTCGTCGTAGTCATACGCCCGTGGGCTGGAGTCCTTCAGGGCCTTGTCCACCAATCAACAGTCGGCAGGGCGACCCTCATGACGCCAACCACCTTTCGTATGGCACGCCTTGCACTCCCCGCCGGTCTGACGCCTATCGCCTGCCTACCCTTTCTCGCCTGAATTGCCTCAACCCCAACAATTCCTCGCTCACCAGCAACCCGCACAGAACACACAGTTCTGTTCATCAATCGATTATATTCCCTCCGCGGTTGTGTCGATACTCGATTTTTTTCTCGGCTGCCCTCGCCCGAGCAGACGACCGACTGTCCGAATATCGCTCTCCGCTCCGATCTCCAGTCTCTCTATCTCTCTCCTCGGACCACTTCTCACCGAGCCTTCACCATGCGGACAGCACCCGTCTTCGCCGCCCTCCTCTCGACGGCCGCCGCTGCCGGCCTGAGTTTCTTCGGCGGTGACTCTGTCGGCGTCAACGAGGACCTCAAGGTCCCTGGCGAGTCGCCGCTCGAGCTCTGCCCGACGGACCACGCCAGCGACGTGCTGGAAATCCGGAGCGTCGACCTCTCGCCCAACCCTCCCGAAGCGTCCGTTCCCTTCCCTCTCTCCTCGCCTGCTGTCTGCATGTGGTTTTGATGGCCGTCTAACCCTTCACAGTGGCGTAGATCTCGTTATCAAGGCCGTCGGCGCCGTCTCGGAGACCATCACCGAGGGCGCCTACGTCAACCTTCAGGTCAAGTATGGTCTCATCCGCCTGATCAGCACGACGGCGGACCTGTGCGAGCAGATCCAGAACGTCGACCTCAGCTGCCCCATCGAGAAGGGCCTGATCTCGATCACCAAGTCGGTCGAGCTGCCGCGCGAGATTCCTCCTGTAGGTCCAGCATGTGCTGCTTTTGTCTCTGTGCTGCCGAGCCACGCTAACCCCGCAGGGAAAATACACCGTTCTGGCTGATGTCTACACGGCCGATGATGTGCCCATCACCTGTCTCACGGCAACTGTTGTCTTCAACCGTGATGGCACGACTACCACCGAGCTCGGAGACCTGTAAAGCGGGCCAAATCAACTACTACGGTTCTAGCTAGATAATGACGGGTGTGTATGCTGCAAAAGCATCGTTGCGTTGGTAGCGTTAAGGTTTATCGCGTGTGTTCCTGTGCCATGACACTGTTTTCTGCTTTGACTTCAATCTTGCATCTAGGGGCCGATCCGGCTCTCTCCCTTTGGAGTCCTTCAGGTTTCTTATTTTATCGCTTTTGCTCTTGCCCTTGCTCCGATACGTCTTTGTTTTTTTTTTCTCTCTGCAATTTCTGTTCTATAGCATCATTAGTTTGCCTCGAACTCTGATCTGATCTTGCCTTTTGAAACGGGGTGCCGTTTGTTTTCTATGTGAAGTAGCTATGCCCGAACAAAGAGGCGTCAATACAGGTAAATACTAAGCCAAAACATCGCGGATATCCTTCCCATACTCTGTAGCCTTCCCAGGCCCCAAGACTTCCTAGCACGCCCTTCTCTCTCTAGCGCTGCACATGTATCAATGCCCATAGCTGGCTCGAAATCGCAGGCCCTCGTCATGATCCACCCTGCCCAGACAACATCCACACTACTCGCCAAACAGCCGCCGCACCCGCCGCAGGACGCTGTCCTTCTCCGGGTCGTACGGGTGGTCCTTGCTAGGGATCTCGAGCACCGTCGGGAACGCCGCTGTGTAGGTGTCGATCCGGTGCCGTATCCGGTCGGCAATCTGCAGCCAAAAATGTCAGCCTCCATGATCATCCTCTCATCCACGTTCCATAGGCCAGATGAAAACGAACATGTTGGTTGATCAGGATAATTCCAATATCCTTGCGCTCAGTGGTGAACCGGTCAAAGGCAGCCTCGATCGCTGAGTTCTCCGTCTTGTTGTCCACCACCAGAAAGTTCTTCTGCGAATCGGCACCTTGCGTCACATGCTAGAAACCGGTCAGCATCGAGCATTCGAAAGTCATCAGTGCAGAGAACACTTACACCAATGCCTGCAAGCAACAGCCCCGTCACCGAGTCCTGGGAAGGCAGATTAGGTCATGGGGTTCCTCTCCCTTTGTCGCCTTTCCAGAGGCTTCCTCACCTCGTCGCCGATAACAGCCAGAAGCTGCCGGTCCTTGAATTCGGCCTGGGACGCCATGATTGACGGCGTAGCTCTTCTCTGTCGTCTGGGCGATTCGTCAAGCGCAATTCCGTGCGGGTTCCGTCGAGATTGAGCCGTGGACGAGGTGGTATTTAATAGCTCACGCAGTAGCTGTCCAGTAGTTTGCTAGACAGGAGGAGCGCCGTACTCAACCCCACTGAATTGTTCCACCGCCTGCTTAGGTAAAAGTGGCAACCTACGCCAAAACCGGCATTATGATAGTAAACAAATATTTTGGGCCCTCCAGCAAAAATATACCCCTGCTTTTCTCAACGACGACCGACAGCACCCCGCGGGCTCAGAAGCACCTCGACGCCAAAAGCGAGCGTGCCGAAGCTTTATACTCTGCATTTTTCTGCGACTATGATGTGAATCATCTTCGCGTCGGGCCATCCAGATCCCCAACTTCGAACAAAAGGAAGATGCCGCGCCTCGTGCGCCGCCAGACGCTGTTTCAGCGCATCTCGGCCGCAATCAACCCCTGGGACTTTCTTCTATGGGTTTCTGAAGAAATCGAGACGCGGGAGCTCGACTCGCAGGCAGTCGGCACGCAGATCGGCCTTGCCGCAAACTTCCTCTTCCTTCTCGCCCGCGCCAACCTCGGCCCGTCCAGCGATGCACACGATGATGTTTTTGGCGATGAGTCCAGCCGGGGGTGGTTTTCTTACCTGGTGCGTTCTTTTGAAAGAATAGGCGTGTGGTCTTGCGAAACCGGAAATCTGACTTTGGATTGTCTACCAGGTGCAAATGCTCGTGTGGACTGGCTTCTCTCTTTCGGCAGTCAACGCATTCTTTGTCTTTTCGCGCAAGCGGCACTATCGTCTCTTCGAGGCCAACATCGACAAAGGCCCTAGCACACCGTCGGCGCAGCGTGTTCGCGTACAGTCCTCCCCGGCATCAACGCCCATGCGATTTCTGTCCGATCTTATGAGCTTCGAAACTGCCGAGTCGCGTTCCCATCCCGACAGCACTCGAGATGTGTGGGAGCTTGCAATCTGGGATCCAAGACCTGCAGCACTCGAGCTGCTCTCCTTTTTCAGTCCCCTACATGTCCTGATCTATATGTTCGAGCTACCGTTGGACCCACTCGAGCCCCATCCTAGTATTGCGGTGTTCAAGTGCCTCGTCCTGCAGGCTTGCCTCTCGGTCATGATGAAGCTGGTGCAGTCGAAAAACGACCAGCGCTCGAAAGACAACGCTATCATCCAAAAGGAGGTCTTCCACGAATACGACACCAAGTTTGTGCAGCCACGGCTCCATCCCGTCATCCGGGATGTAGGCACCCAGGTCACTATGAATGATATTCTCGGTGCCGGCGCCGGCGTCAAAACCGAACAAATACCCGTCGAGTCTGGCAGGCCAACAACACTCATTCGCCGAAGCTTCCAGACACACCCCAACGCAAACTACCTCAAACACATCGACCCCGACTATGTGCGGCCTTCGACTTCCAATCACCAGGCCAGCAATCCCACATACTCACATCTGATTACTCCGGCCAACAAGCCGGTTAGGTACTCCGACTCTTTTACGCCGGGGTACAGCAGCATTGCCCAGTCACGGCAGAGCATACCCGCCGGGGTCACTCCAAGCTACACAACGTCTGCCACAACTCCAGGCACAGGCGGCAGCATGACGGCAAATCCAGCAGCCAGCGTTCAGCATGCGACAATGTCGTCTACCGGCACCAACACCAGCCATGGCGGAAACTTGGGCGTCTACAGCCATGTGAACTCGCCGCTGAAGAAGGCTGTCAGCATGAGCGATATCACCGGCTCTAGCAGTTCCTTCTCCCCGAGGAATTCCCGAGAGCTCGCCGCCCTTGAGCAGCGCATCTCTGCGGAGCGGTTGCAACGAAGAGCCAGTCCCATAAAGGAAGATGCGACGCAGCCTGGGAGTGAGGCGTATCAATCCCCTGCCTCCATCAACCCATTTTCGAGGGCGAGATCCGCCACCTATAAATATGAAAGGTTTCCATCGCGGTGCTAGGTTTCTCGCAAGCGTTGCAGAATCGGAACGGCAAGGTCATTATTTTGGGTTCCTTTTCGTCTTGGTATTATTTCTTGGCAACACCTCTTAAGGTTGCAAAGGCATAGAAAGGCGTTTTCGTTAGCAGTCTGCCACATTTGGAGTTTATTTTCAATATGACCCTTCTAATAATACCAAATTTGATATCCGAATAAGAGCGGCAACAACCACTGGAGTCCGCCTATGCTTCGACATGGAGAGTGATGTTCTTGCTTCTCATTTGGCTCGGTCATTTGTCAATGGGGTTCATTGCTCCTTCCTGATATCCGTATTTGTCCCAGGAAGGAAGCCACGATTATTAGTCAACAAAAGAACGAACAAATCTCATCTCAAGACGTGATCTTCCGCCCACTTCTGCTCACTACCGTGTCTAAACGTCTTCCACGCAAATACCTATCACGCACACGTATATATTTTCATCATCGCACATTGCCAAAGGCACCAGGTTTATTTATATCCACCATCATCATCTCGCTTCATCCCACCCTTCGTCGGTGGACATAGAACACTAGCATACTCGCACTCGTCGCTATGCCGGCTGAGCGGCAATGGGTATTTAAACCGATATATACTAGGTTCCATGTCCAGGTGTCCCTAGTCTTAGCCAGAAAATGGTGGAACCAAGCCAAAACAACAAGCATCCGATCTCTGCTGCTGCAACTATTCCTAAATGCCCACCAGGGACCAAGCCCAGGTTGGCAGTCGAGCTCCCAGAAAAAGACCACAAGCAAGCATCGTCCTTTGTCGGATTCATCACGAAACTCTTTCCAAGCAATAGGCCAGAACGCGGTGGTACCCTTCGCACCCATGGTACCTAGGATGTGCAAGACAATGAAGCAAGCACTGTCGACAAAGCAGGGGACGGAAATGCAGTAAGCATGGTCGCAGGTGAGAAGAACTTGGACCTCATTGCGAACCAGAATACACCCTGCAAACTACCAAAAAGCGCAACTCCGACTGTGCAGGTTAGCAGTCATCGATTACGAGTCCCGTCCACTGTCTCTTCCCGCAGTGCATCCATACCACAGCCTCCATTCTCGTCCCTCGACAATCCAAATATAAGCAGGCACCATGATCATCCCGAAGTATTGCATAGAGATAATTCTACGAGGACGAAACAATCTATCGCTAATGCCAAGAGCGTGAGAGACTCTCTATTGAAAATCAGAGACGACGATCCAAGGAGTTCAAATGGCTCCAGCTCAATTATCCCAAGGCAAGCAGAAGCTGGCCCCTCTCATACCAAGGCTCTCTTCCTGTCGAAGAAAGAGTCCCGCCGCCAACGACGGAGCCTCAAGGAAAGCGGAGACTTTCTTGGAGTTCAAGGTGTCAATCCTGAAACGGGCACGATGGATGTCCTAACGCCTACCACCAGTTCAACCAGCACGAGCAGTTCTCCTCTCCTTTGGAACCTAGCACAGAAAGTTAGAGAAACCAAGAACGCATATTGTGACGCCAGAAAAATGCATACAGAGGAACTGCAAAGAGCAATTTCCAAGCGAGAACAAGACAGGCAAATTAAACGTGAGGCCGGAAAGAGCTCCGTTCGCGCTGAGCAGAGCACAGTCAAGTGGCGCAAAGATCCTAGACAATGGTCCTCCGTTGTGGAGCCAACTCTGAGCACTATCACTCAGTCACGAAGCGTAACTCCAAGTACGACAATTTTGGGTCCATCGTATATGATATTCTTGAGTGGGATTTTTGGGGGTACTAACTCAATCTACAACAGCTCGAAGCATATTTCCCGACTTACCGTCTCTTGCCCAAGTACGCTTCGTTTCTCCAGATTTCAACGCCACCTCTGAACAAAGACAAACCTCCCAGGGGAGTACCGTTCGCTTCTCGGCTTCAGCAAAGGAAACCAGCCGTGCGTCTTCCGGGACAATCATCCACACGCCTGCTTCTCATAAACAGCGCCACCAAGCTCCAACGCTCGTTCCACGCAGTCCATCTCCTTATCCATATTTCCAGGAAGGAAACAGCAGTGAAAATATTCATGGAATCCTCAAAAATGCAGTCAGAGCAACGCTGCCATCCTCAAATGTGGACCAAAGGATGCAAACTTCGTCAAACGATAAAAATCACCAAAAGATGTTGTTTCTTGATGCTTCATCATCGGTGTCAAGCAAACCTGGAGAACAGCCCAACCCTAAGGACGGCGTGCTCCCACAAACCGAGAGGCATCAAATAATAGCAGAGGATCCGACCCCAGATATTCATAGCGATAATGTTGAATCTTGTCCGTACGATGGCTCAACTCTAAGAGGTATGGAACCCATATACGACCAGGTAAAGAAAGACAATGAATAAACTCAAGCCATTGTAGGTTGGTTTAGCAATGTCCTGACATTATTGAACAGCTCAGACACCGCCGACGATCAACCCAGAACGTCCCGCGTGGTCTAATCCGAACCAAGACGGGAATGAGTCAGTCCAGGTCGATGCCAATGTTGCGGAACCCTCCGGTACTCCTAAAGGAGCAGGAAGCCGAACCGAGAAAGCCAGGTCACAGGATCAAAGCAAAATCTGTTTGCACACCCACCACCACCACTACTGGATTCGACCCAAGTCTGTTGGGGACCATCACCATCGGGGGTCTCGACGGCACGACCGACCAAAGGGAAAGCCACGGGACAGCTTTGGTACCACCATGGAGAAGAAGGCCAGGACCAAAAGCACAACTGGAAGCGTCCAATCTGCAGGACCGCAGCATGAGAACTGCTTCCATACATTCCCTACCGAGTCCAAGACGGAAAAGATGGCTGAGTACGCAAGGCCCCCTTCCCGCAACAGTCACAAACGTTACTACATTATCGAGACACCTGATGGCCACCCAGACTCGAGTCGAGAGAATGCCGGCCAAGGCGGGGCGGACAATGTCGATGCCGACATACGACAGTCAACAACCTCGATCTATTATTCACCCCGCTCCTGTAAACAGCCCACAGTCACCAAATGCAGTTCCCGGCTCCCCTTGGACTATACGACCCTGGCGGCCAAGACCCCGAGAACTCACGGCAGGGTTGATGGCGCAGGGAGCAGCGCATGCGGCGCTGGCTCGATCTGGTGGAAAGAATTATCTACGTGGCCATACCCCATTGTACAATCAGGAGGGGCAGAGAGGGGCGATGGAAGCGATGCAGTGCAACTATCCACGACGGCAACACACGGCAGCCCAGCAGCATCCGAATACCAAGATCAGCCAACAACGGAGTTGCCCCAGTCGGAGAAGCGACACCGGAGGTCGTTGCAGAGCATGCAACATTGATGCCAGCACACGGAAAGACGACCTGCATCATGCCATAGACTTGCGCCTGAACCTTGTCAAAAATGTTGTGACACTGCTATTCACTATAGTGGTGCGGTATTAGGAGATTGTGTGCCCTGTTTTCGACGGCACGTCGCAGCTACGAGCCAGGTTTCGAATGGGCCGGCTGACTATTTCCGACGCCGCCTTGTGCATACTAGCATGCGGCTTTGTGGTAGTAGTGCTATTCATGGGGACATGGGCATTTCGGGTTCTTGTCATGGTTGGGGTAACTTTGCGGTGTGCGCTAGGGACAATCTGCATGCTCTTTGGCATGTAGAGTGGCGGAAGCACCACTGGCTGAACAAACTTATCAGAGCATGTTTTATGTTGTAGTCTCACCAAAAGCAAAATGCCTTCCGCTGCGCCGATGCCTGCCAGGCGATGCTCGATTTTGAGGGGTGAAGGACAGTATGTGATAACGGTTAAACCTGCTGCGGCTCTTCGGTGGCCGGGTCGGCAAAATTGCCGACACCTTGGCGGCCGATCGGAGCTGGGGAAGATCTTGTGTCGAGAATGGCAACTAACAACGATCTTGACCGCACTGGCCAAAAACGCGGACTGGTTCAAGGTCGCACAAAACAGCTGGGTCCGATGTTCGCTCACGACGCCAACGATCTAGACTTGGCGCACTACACTGCAGGAGACACAACCAATAACACCTGTGCGGTTTATCATGGCCCTAGTTCTGACAGAGGGGGAACAGCTCAGTGTGGAGCATTATCCGATACCGCGAAGTGGCCTGGTAAGAGCGCGGGACAAGACATTTTGTCGTAAGATTGCGTGAGTGAAGGTGTGACCGCTATTCTATCTCTTACCCGGAGGTGACCGTGGGGGAGGGGGAGGGGGACGAGGGGGGGCTTGAAAACAGGACGAATCGGTGAGGGCAGCTGGGGAGAGAGAGCGCTGTCCGCTCGCCCTTTGCGCCTGTGCGACGGCGACAGGAACAGCGACCAGACAAGGAAGCGGGAGCCGAGCCTGTCTCTTGCAATTGCGCAGCAGCGCAGCAGCTGTCGGCATTATGTGGGACTGGCAGTAATAATAGTTCGCTCTGCAAGAGAGATCTCCGATTTTTTTCTTGGACGACGAAAGCTCGTCGGCCCTGCGCTCGATTCAGGCAAGAGTCATCAAGAGAGAATCACGTGTGGGACAAGTCCCTTTATAAATTACGTTACAAAGTCCGCCGCGGCTACAGCATCCACAGAGGGTATGGGGTGTCCACGGAACCGCTCCGGCTACACCAGCCGAGGAGGGAGAGCGATCGTACCAGAAAAAAAAGGAAAAGAAAGAGAAAAAAGAAGAAAAAAGGAAAATGCCAAGCTGAGGAGAAGACTGCTTCTCTGCGTCTTATCGTGCTCAGATGACGGCCAGGGCATGTGCATGAAACGGGGTGTGATAGCTGCTGTGGGTGGGAAGGATGCAACCCACAGGACAGGGTTAAAAGAAGAAAGAGCAGCAGCAGCAGCAGCAGGGTCCGCAGCAGAGAGGGAAAATTAGCGGACAGTAGCAGCGAGCCAATCCGCTTCGTCCAATTCTAATGGCGACCGCCACAGGTAACCCCGCGTTTTTAGTTTTTTTCCCGCCAGCGTCAGAAATAGAGCGCGCCCCCCCCCCCAAGTGCAGTTCCGGCTACCGGAGAGACCCTGCGCCTCCGATGATCGGCCACAGCTATTTCTTTGGCAAAAAAAGTGTGCAAATAAAGAGGCAACAGGAGAGGCGAAAGAGTCATTGGCTTTTTCTCGTAAACTGGGATTATGTTTTTATTTGTTTCTTCTTCTTCCTCTTTTTTTACTCTCTCAATTGTCTTTGGTTTGGTAAGACTGTCCCAGCGTGTGCAGTCTCTTGCGGTCTCTGAAGCCCACCAAAAATAGTCCATCGGCGAGACCGTTAGAACAAGAGACAAAACCAAAAAAGGTGAAAAAGAACCTGCTGGCATTTTTGGGGTGTCACTTGTTTTTCGCCTCCGGACTTTCTTCTTGATTGTCTTCTATTTTAGCTTCTGCTTTCCCGTTTTCTCCCCTCTTGTTTCTCTTGCTCCTCTAGATCCTCCATCGCCTCCTCTCCGCGCTACCTCCCATCCCCTCGACCTCTCCTCCTCTTCCCTTGTCTCGCCACGCAGACCCAGAACTCCTCCAATCCATCTCCTACCGCCATACCCAGACGTTTTTTTCATCCGTTACCCTGAGCCGCAGCCACCATGCCGGCCGCCGAGAGCACCCCACAAACGCTCTACGACAAGGTCCTTGCGGCCCACATTGTCGACCAGAAGCTGGACGGCACGATCCTGCTGTACATTGGTAAGGAAAAAAAGCTGTCGAGCCGCGAAAACAAGAATGGGTAGCTGACCAGCAATGACAGACCGGCATCTTGTCCATGAAGTGACCTCACCTGTAAGTCAAGTCACGTTCTGCAGCCGCCTCTGATTTTGTGTGTATGTGTGTCGTGCATGTGTATGCGAAATAGCTGCGCGACTACTGGTCCGAAAACGGCTGAAGCCATGCATACACACACACACACTCACACACACACTACTTGCCTCTCCACCCTCCACCAGCGGGTCCGCATCCATCGGTGCCTGACCCCTGCGTCTGCCCTATTTGTGCCTATATTTCGCACGGCACATCTATGTCGTATCTCGCGTCAGCCACTGACCGGTTTCGCCTGCAGCAAGCCTTTGAGGGCCTGAAGAATGCCGGCCGCAAAGTCCGGAGACCGGACTGCACCCTGGCCACGACCGACCACGTGAGTACTACTCCCCTTTGTTTGGGACCCTGAACGGGTCCCGGACCTGGACCGATCAGCCTGCTCACACATGGGTCCGCCCTGCTGCAGAACATCCCCACGACGTCGCGGAAAACGCTCAAGGACATCGGCAGCTTCATCCAGGAGGATGACTCGCGGACGCAGTGCGTGACTCTGGAGGCGAACGTCAAGGACTTTGGCGTGACATACTTTGGCCTGGCGGACAAGCGCCAGGGCATCGTGCACGTCATCGGCCCCGAGCAGGGCTTCACGCTGCCGGGCACGACGGTGGTGTGCGGCGACAGCCACACGTCGACGCACGGTGCGTTTGGCGCGCTGGCGTTTGGCATCGGCACCAGCGAGGTGGAGCACGTGCTGGCGACGCAGTGCCTGATCTCGAAGCGCAGCAAGAACATGCGCGTGCAGGTGGACGGCGAGCTGGAGCCGGGCGTGAGCTCCAAGGACGTGGTGCTGCACATTATCGGCAAGATCGGCACGGCCGGCGGCACGGGTGCGGTGATTGAGTTCTGCGGCTCGGTGATCCGCGGGCTCAGCATGGAGGCGCGCATGTCCATCTGCAACATGGCGATCGAGGGCGGAGCCCGGGCCGGCATGGTGGCGCCGGACGAGATCACGTTTGAGTACCTCAAGGGGCGGCCGCTGGCGCCGCGCTTCGGCTCGGACGAGTGGCACCGGGCGGTGGCGTACTGGAAGAGCCTGCAGTCGGACGCGCGGGCCAAGTACGACATTGACGTGTTCATCGACGGCAAGGACATTGTGCCGACGGTGACGTGGGGCACGAGCCCGGAGGACGTGATCCCGATCACGGGGGTGGTGCCTGACCCGGAGAGCTTCAAGAGCGAGGCAAAAAAGGCCACGGCCCGCCGCAAGATCCAGTACATGGGGCTGACGCCGGGCATGCCGATGGAGGAGATTGTGGTCGACAAGGTGTTTATCGGCTCGTGCACCAACTCGCGCATCGAGGACCTGCGGGCGGCGGCCGAGGTCGTGCGCGGCCGCAAGGTGGCGGCCAACATCAAGCGGGCGATGGTGGTGCCGGGGTCGGGGCTGGTCAAGACGCAGGCCGAGGAAGAGGGCCTGGACAAGATCTTTATGGCGGCGGGCTTCGAGTGGCGCGAGGCCGGCTGCAGCATGTGCCTGGGCATGAATCCGGACATCCTGTCGCCGCACGAACGCTGCGCCAGCACGAGCAACCGCAACTTTGAGGGCCGCCAGGGCGCCCAGGGCCGCACGCACCTGGTCAGCCCCGTCATGGCGGCGGCGGCGGGCATCGTGGGCAAGCTGACCGACGTGCGCAAGCTGACCGAGTACACGGCCAGCCCGCACATCAGCGCGTTCCACGCCCGACCTGACCCCCCAACCAACGGCAGCAAGGCACACGTCGATGAGCGCGTGCAGGAGGACGACGCCGAGAAAGACCTCATTGCCGACCATCCCGAGGACCAGACGGCCCACGTCAACACGAAGGTGTCGGGCCACGGGGCGTCGGGCGGCCTGCCGGCCTTTTTGGTGCACCGGGGCATCGCAGCTGTCATGGACCGCACCAACGTCGACACGGACGCCATCATCCCCAAGCAGTTCCTCAAGACGATCAAGCGCACGGGGCTGGGCAAGGCGCTGTTCAACGACTGGCGGTACCTGCCGGACGGCAGCGACAACCCGGACTTTGAGCTCAACAAGGGGGCGAACCGGCAGGCCAAGATCCTGGTGGTGACGGGGGCCAACTTTGGCTGCGGCAGCTCGCGCGAGCACGCGCCGTGGGCGCTCAACGACTTTGGCATCCGCAGCGTCATCGCGCCGTCGTTTGCCGACATCTTTTTCAACAACTCGTTCAAGAACGGCATGCTCATGATCCCCATCACGAACCCGGAGCACCTGGCCGCCGTGGCTGCTGAGGCGCGGGCCGGCCGCGAAATCGAGATCGACCTGCCCAACCAGCTCATCAAGAATGCCGCCGGCCAGGCCATCTGCCCCTTTGCCGTCGACGAGTTCCGCAAGCACTGCCTCGTCAACGGCCTCGACGACATTGGCCTCACCATGCAGATGGAGGACAAGATTGCCGACTTTGAAAAGAAAATGACCCGCGACACCCCCTGGCTCGACGGCCGCGCCTACCTCAAGCGCGGCCGCAACGGCCAGCTGCTCGCCAAGGCCGTGCCCGTGCCCAAAACCAACCGCGGCGAGACCAAGAAGGAGCCTCTGGATTGGTGATTTTTTTGCTTGGTTTTTTTCTGCCTTGCATTTTTTTTTAATCATTTGTCATTTACCATTCTACCACCTACCGGTTCACCGCCTTGCTGTTTCTGCTCTTTCCTTTGTTCTTTCCGCTCTTGACATGCCGCTCTGCCGGCTGGAGGATTAAAACGGTGGTGTTTCCGGTGTTAAAGAGAGCCCGCGAGGAAGGGGCGAACGACAGCGCGTCCGCCGCCTCTAATATTTACCACCTCCGGGTCTTCTCTTGGGGGGGGGAAAGGAAAAAAAAATAGGGGAGGTGCCCTGTGATTCTCATGATCATACATCCATTTGTGTGTGCTTTTTTTTTTCTTCTGTTGTTGCCATTTTCATTTCTTTCACATGACACACGCCCCGGAAAACGCTCTTCAAAGCAAACTTCATACCATTTTTTCATCAGCTATCCAAATGAAGCCCAGCCCAAACGATGCCGATGGCATCGTCTTTCCCCCCCCCATTGTCGATGGGACTCTCGTACATAAACTGCTATTCAGACCACAGAATTGTGACATGACCAACTGCTTTTACATGGCTCAGTCCCACCAGCAGCTCACGCTGAAGCTGATGGTCACGCTGCGCACGTAGTGCCACCAGCCCTTGGGGATGTAGAGCGTGTCGCCGGGCTCCAGGATGCAGTCGACGTAGGGCGTCTGGCGGAACGTGGCCTCGTCGTCGCTGCTGTCGTCGCTGTCGTCGCTGCTGCTGCTGCTGCTGCCGGCGGCACTGCCGTCCATGATGTCGCCCGACATCGACGTCGTCTTCTTCCGCCCCTCCACTTTGTCCCAGCCCTCCACCGTGCCGACGTCCACGCCGCTCGTGTTGCCCATGTCGATGCCGCCCTCGCGGCCGCGCGGCCGCAGCGCCTCCGTGTAGGCCGGGTCGTATAGCCGCAGGTACTTGCGGCCGACCACCTGCATCAGCAGGTTGTGCTGGGGGTCCGTGTGCAGCGGCGTGATGGTGCCGGCGGGGCCGAGCCACGCATGCAGCGAGACGGCCGAGTCGTTGTCGCTGCCGTCGTCGCTGCCGTCGCCGTCGCCATGGTCCTTGCCGTTTTCGCTGCCGCTGCCGCTGCTGCTGCCGCCGCCGCTGCCGCCACCTCCCAGGTCATCATTGGGATCGCAGCCCCTCGTCACCGTGTAGCACCCGTCCGGCACGCGGATGTCGTCCCGCAGGCCGGGGATCTGCGAGAAGAGGGCGTGCTGTGCGAGGTACATGGTCTGGTTCTTGGGCTGTATCCGGTGCGACCGCTGCTGCTCTCCTGCTCCTGCTGCTGCCCCTGCTCCTCCTCCTCCTCCTCCTCCTCCGCCGTCCCCTCCATGAATCCGCTCCAGCACCTCGTCAAACGGCACCACTGCCTGCGTCCACCCGGCGTCCACGTAGCTGCGGCCCACCTCCACCGGCACCAGCCGCCGGCCCCCCAGCGTCCGCCACCGCAGGTACGCTGGCACATTCCAGGGGCGCCCGTCTCGTCGCCTCGCCGGCCAGTCCTCCGTCAGGCCCTCAATGACAATGGGCTGGGGGCCGTCGCCGGCCTCGCGTCTTGCGCCTCGCAACGGCAACTTCCGTGGCTGCTGCTGTAGCCGCGGCAGCCGCCACTGGTCCAGGTATGCCTGGAAGCCTTCGAGGTCCAGAGGGCCCGACCGCGGCATGGGGCGGCTCACGGGCGGGACAAAGGCAGGCTGGCTGTCGCTGCCGTCGCGGCCGTCGCCTTTCTTCTTTGCCTCCTCGTCCTCGAAAAATGTCGGGTGCGTGGACCAGTCTGGGGCAGCAGCAGCAGCAGCGGCAGCAACGTCGCTGATCACCTCCGCCTGCAGTCGCCGCTTCTTCAGCGGGCGCTCGTCTTCGGCCCCTCTGGTCTGTTGCTGCTGCTGGTGCTGCTGGTGCTTCTGGCGCTGCTGCTGGTCCCACATGCGGTGCAGCGCGTCCAGCACGCTGTGGATCCAGACGTGGCCGCGGTGCGGCGGGCCTGCGCCGCCGGCGAGGATGAGGGCCATGTCGAGGGGCCGCACGAGACCGTCGAGGCAGGCGTCGAGGTTGCTGCCGAGGGTGTCGGCGTCGGCCGACAGCCAGCGCTGCGCAAACTGCAGGATGCTGGCGTCGGTGTAGAGCTGGCGCCAGCACACCGGGACGTCGCTGGGGGCAAAGGCGTAGAAGCGGTCGTGGGCGAGGCTGGCGAGGTCGTCGAGGCGGCGGGAGAGCCTCTGCAGCTGCCCTCTGTCTGCCTGTCTTGCTTTCTCTTCATTTGATCCCCTTCCTCCTTCTTTTCCTCGCCGCTCTCCTGACTCGGGCTCTCCTGATCCCAGACGCATCATCACCTGTGCGGCCTGTCGACCCAGCAGCTGCACGACGGCCGCACCGCAGCCGTGCAGGCCAGACGGCTCTTTGTCATCATCTCTGCACTCGGCTTCTATCTGGCGGGCGGCCGCCAGACACTCAGCGCGCAGCGATTCGTAGGAGCCAGTCATCGTGTCGTTGGCTTCTCTGACACACGTTGCTTGGAACGGAAATGTAACGAGCTACTATTATTACAGGCTTATCCCCCTGTGTTCCGCCAATCCTGGTGATGAGGGGCTATATTTTGGGGGTTTCGAAACCTAGTGACTGTTCGGACACCTGTAGCGGTTATTAGTGGCTGTACCGCTGTCCATAGGCATTCCAATCAGCGAATCGACAGCTTGCTTCCCACTCCACAGCAGCAACCCCCCCCCCTCCTCGTTACATGTCTACGGCCCGACCCGGGCGCCCCGAATTCGCAGACCAGTAGGATGAAGACGTCTGTATGGACATCATGCCCAAGTTGTCAATGTTGATGAGTGTCAAGTCGGCCAGAAAGAGGGACTGCTGCTCGCACGAACCTGGAAAGTGTCTGCCTCTGCGGCCAGTGTGAGGAGGGCAGAGTAGTAGATAACATCCAACGAGGTTGCCAAACAGGGGCGCCATGATCATAGACCATGGCGTCTTTCTCGTGAGGCTGCCAAAAGTTATAATTCTGCCTCCGTCAGCTGGTACTTGTGCTCCAGCAGGTCCACAAGCTCAACGCCTGGCGGTGAACAGTCGTCTACATCTCTCAGCACCATCTTGGCCCGCAGAGCGGCGTGCTGTTCATCACCATGGACGGATCAGTCAACGGCCGGACCGTGCCAGATTGCCAGGTCGTCACGTCCACGGCCGTGGTCGAGAGGCTAAGGAGGCAGGAGAAGCAAGCGCCAGGTGCAGCAAAGATGCAGGGCAACACAAGCCCGCCCCCTCCCAACGAAAGACGACCTGAAATGCTATCTGTGTGCCTCCCTGGACAGAGAAGCGAAGTAGCAGAAGCTGGGAGCCACCGGATAGCGTTTTGGAGGGACAATTACGGAGAGCTGGAGTCGTGCTGCACGCCATCCCGGACTGCTCGTTTGCCATGGAGATGCACGGAAGTAGACCCCGGGATGATCCTCGCTCGCGACCGGTGCTGCACAAAAGTCTAGATTGCGAGTACGAGTACTCTGTCACTGAGCTTCCCCATCGAGCTTTGTGCGCAGCCCCCTCTCGAGCGCAGGCGACATCACATGCACATGTGCGGCCCTGGGCCAATGGGACCGTTTCCGCTGCATGTGCGGGCAGAAGCCGTTTCGTTGTACGTGGGGCGACGCTGCACGCCGCATGCATTCGGCCGTATCCTGCATGTTGTTGTGCAAACGGGTCTTGATTGTCTCTTTCTTGTCTTTTTCCTTCGTTTCCTGTCATTTCTTGAACCCTACTTTCTCCGCATGGTGCCTTTCCTGCATGGCTATCAGCCCATAGTGTGTGCCATGTAGATGCGTCATCTAGACGCTTTGCGCTGCCATGGAATCACACTATCTTGTCTAACCCAAAGGGCCGTCCCCCAGAAGCCGTATCTAACTCCATTTGATCGATGTGCGGCCAGAGCCTAGCGGTGGTGAAACCAGCGACGAGGCAGCCGCTTTCTCTTGTTTCGGCTGATCAGTCTGACGTGGACGGAGATGAAAGGCAGACGAGGCTTTGGGGCAGCAAATTGGCGTCGTTGTGGTTTTTCACAGGCCACATATCTCTTTTCTCAAATTCTTTTCTCAAATGGAAGGCGCAAGTGCAAGCGGAATCACCTGCCATCAGAAGAAATCCCTGCCAGTAGCATCCTGGGTCATTTGAATTGCTGTGACACAAAATGTGACAACGAATAGGGGGGTCTTCCGTCTTGCAGAAGGTGCAGGTCGCGCCTGCCTCGACCCAATTTTTATCCCGCCGTGCACTCTCTGCGCTTCTGGCAGAAGACAATCCAGTCGGCGAGGCCTAATGCTCATCCCTACATCCCCCCTACCGGACGCCGCAAGAGGCTGTCTGCAGTCTCACCCCGCTGCATCGCTTTCACGCCGCTCTTGATCTTCTGGTCACGACCCTGACTGCCTCTCTCCTCCGCAGGGCAGTGGCTGCGAGCCGCGGCGTGGCTCCCGGACAATTTCAATCTCAAAAAACACGCAGGGCCATTGGTACTACCGTCGACCTTTTTTTCGCACACGTTTCCCACTTTTGCAGCTGCCTGATCCGGCAGGCAGTCGCAGCCTATCGCTTCGATGCACCTCTCCCACGTTCTCTCATGCAAACCGTCCCCCTCTGACCAACCAGCCAGCCACAACACTGTTTGCTTATCTCCCAGCTGTGCTGTTGTGTGAAACATCAAGACAGCTGCGATGCAGCCGACATCTCGCCTGCAGCGTTTCCCTCGTCCGCCAAGTCGACTGCATGTTCCGTTCCAGCGGGGAGGAAGGGGAGGGGAGGATTTCCCACGCAGGAAAACTACATAAGAATGTGACGGCCCAACCGTGGTCTGGTCCGTCGCAATTTCCTTTGTATTTTGTCCCATCCACAAGTACGTTGCTCTTCTATCTGTTGGGGCTTCTTCCTGATTTCACAGGAAGACCGTCCGCTCAAAAGCCAAGCCTCTTGGACCTCTGAAATCCCCGGCCAAAGCCCTGGCTTGGAAGTGTCTATTCGATAACGACCAGCCGCTGCTGCTTCGCATCTTTTTTTTTTTATTTGATTTTACGTCGAAGCTTTGCTTGGTACCCCTGAGATCGACATCATGAGCGAACAAGGCCATGGCCACGACGTGTTGGAGGCCGATGACACACTTGTCGAGAATGTGCGCGAGATAGACCTCTGTGTGCTTGCTCTTCGCAGCCGAAGTCATGGACTAACATGCAAATTCAGGCCCACGCCGAGGCATCCGAGCCTGCTGAGGGAGATGTGGGCACCCCCCTCTCTGCGACAAAGTGGCAGCGTCCCTTTGCTAAAGCTTCCAGGACGAATCTCTGTACTCGTCTACTGCGTCGATCCGATCCAGCATTATCCAACACCGCAGCGAGAACGGCCGGCTATACCATGCTTTCAAAGATGGAAAATACATTGTGCCGACGGACGAGGTGAATCTGCCAGAATCGCTCTCTGTTCTATGCCCTCCCCAGCTGATGCGAAACTAACCGCTGGTGGGCACGTTGCAGGAAGAACTCAGGCGTCAAGGTTGGCCGACTCAATCAGGAAATTGACAAGTGTAGGCGGCCGTGTCATTGTCTGCTAATGCCTCGACTTGTCGCAGAGTACCAGTACAATCTCTGCCTCGCCACCTTCAAGGCCCTTTCTCTTGCTCCGCTCAAGAATCCTCGCCGAGTGATGGATGCTGGGTGTGGTCGTGGTAAGAGTGGAGAGCATGATGCGAAAATAGAATATCTGACCGACAGGGCTGACATCAGGCTGCAGGTCACTGGGTCATGGACTTTGGTGTGTTTTGATCGAATCAAATGCCCGGCCTTGAGTTGAGAGCGCTGACCATCAAAACGGCAGCCGACGCCCATCCGGACACAGAGGTAACATGTCGGCCACCCTTTTCCATTTTCTTGCCCCTTCCGCCGTTGTTACTGATGACAGCAGGTGATTGGCATCGACTTGGCTCCTATCCAAGAATCCTAGTGAGCTTTTGACTGTCTCCTTGGCCCCATCCCGTCTGTCC
The DNA here is from genome assembly GCA_014183095.1 of Harringtonia aguacate. Taxonomy (NCBI): domain Eukaryota; kingdom Fungi; phylum Ascomycota; class Sordariomycetes; order Ophiostomatales; family Ophiostomataceae; genus Harringtonia; species Harringtonia aguacate. The sequence continues at coordinate 173,260 of JACCPH010000033.1, forward strand.
TGTCGCTCGACTCACACAGTCCAGCGTCCCGCCCAACGTCAAGTATGAGATTGACGACCTGGAAGAGGAGGGCGGATGGACCTTTGCGTACAAGTTTGACTACATTCACCTCTCCATGATGTGCGGAGCGTTTCGAGACTGGCCGGCCTTTTACAGGCAGGCCTTTGCGTAGGCACAGCCTCGGCCGACTCATAGTTCTGGCAGATGCTGACAAGACGACTGGCCCAGGTTCCTCAACAAGGACGGCTGGATCGAGGTCCAGGACCTTGCTTTCCCGGTCAAGTGTGTCGACACGTCTCTGCCAGAAGACAGCCCCCTGAAGAGGTGGAGCAACCTGATGGTGGAGGCCGGTGAGAAGTCTGGGTTCCACATCGACACCGCCGAGCAGGCAGCCGACATGATGCGCGACGCGGGCTTTGTCGACATTGTGCGCAGGCCGTACAAGTGGCCCATCGGTACGTGGGCCAAGGGCCAGGGGATGAAGCAGCGGGGCGCGTGGGTGCGCGAGGACCTCATCCGTGGCAGCGAGTCCATGACGCTGGCCTTGTTTACCCGCTTCCTCGGCTGGAACCAGGACGAGGTTCTAGCCTTTGCCGCCCAGCTGAGGAAGGAATTCGCCAACCGGAACTACCACGCATATTTCGACCTCTACGTAACATACGGCCGCAAGCCGTGAGGCGGCCACTGGCGCAAGAGTACTACTGTCGGAGGGCATGGAGATGACGGATTTGGCATGGGGGGGGGGAAGGAAGGCAGATGCCTCATAGTTTGTATCTCACACCGCTCTGGTGGCAAGATTGTTCCTGCAGCAAGGTCATTTGTCTCAATGAATTTGTTGGGCTGACTCTAGTGCATATTGCTGAATCCCATATCCAGCACCGGGTGGCTCTATCCAAGAAAAAGAAAAGAAAAAAAGAAAAAAGAGAAAAAAAAGAACAAAAAAGAACAAAAAAAAAAGAAGAAAAGAGAAAAATATCCCCGTCCCCTCCAAAAAGGACCCAATGCGACTTCCCACCGGCTAATGTCGGGACGGCACGGCACACGAGGAGGATCCATATACGTGTTGGGGGCTATTTCGGTGTCTCAGACAACGTGGCAGGCAGACACGCACACCGCAGATTTGCTCAGCGTGGCCTTGTGATCCGAAAATGGCGGACCCAGGAGACGGTGAAACGACCACCCGCGCAGGGATGGCTTGACTTGGCTTGCCGCTTCTGGCTTGCCGCTTTGGGCTTGCCGCTTCTGGCTTGCCGCTTTGGCTTGTCGGTCTGGCTTTGTCTTTTTGGCCTGCCGCTTTGGCTTGCCGTTTCTGGCAGACGACTTATGGCGGCTGCTTGTGGCAGACTGCCTTTGGCAGGCCTAGGCTGATATGCCGCGCTACACCAGTGCACGAGAGTCTGTCGTGCAACAACGGCAGCGTCGTCGGGCACCGCACAGCAAGGCCTGCAGGTTTTTCTGAATAATAGCCAGGGTATTTCCCCCAGAGGGAAGGGGGGAGAGAGAGGAGGGGAGAGAAAAAAAAGAAGAAAAAAGAAAGAAAAAACTCAGCCCGGCGTCAGGGGCTTCTGGGCCCACACAAAGTGGACGGGGATGAAGGCATGGACACGCTTGTCGCAGAGGGCGGTGCGGACGTCGGTATAGAGCTGATCGAGCTCGGCGGGCGGGAGGCCGGCGTTGTTGCCGGAAAAGGGCTTGGCCTGCAGGACGGGGACGAATTCGGCGATCAGCTCGCGGAAGAGAAAGGCGTGATGCATGCGCTTCTTGTCCTTGGACCAGAAGCCCAGCGGCACGTGGCAGACCTTGCGTTGGATGTTGGTGAAGCCGAGGCGGGCGAGCTCGGCGGGCAGCTTCTCGGCGACCAGGAGGTCCCAGCCGTAGTGGTTGTGGAAGACGGTATCGATCAGGCGGAAGAAGCGCAGCATGATGTAGTCGTCGGGCATGGTATTGTCGTTGCAGCCGGGACGCGCCAGAGACTCCTGGAACTCGATCCAGCCGCCGGGGCGAAGGTGGCTGCCGAGGGTTAGAGCCAGTGCTGTCTTTCTTTTTTTTTTTTCTTCTTATTTTTTTTTTTCATTTTTCCGGTTTAGGCTCGAGCTTACTCAAAGGCCTTGGCTGCCTGCTGGAACGGGTTCTTGAGCGTCACGGTCACGGCGCGCAGGTGTATAAAGTCAAAGTCGTCACCGTGGATCCAGCTGTCCTCCTCGACGTCCTCGACGACAAACTCGACGTTGGGCGGAACCCAGACGGACTGGATGGGCGAGAGGTCGAGACCGATGATCTTGGCGCTCGGGTATTTGTCGCCCACTATGTGCGCAGTTGTCAGAGCGGTCAACCTCTGAGCGTTTCTCCAATGTGTCTCTACACAGGATTTCGTATGTGCATGCCTGCAGTGATACATGCACTTGTATTTCTGGTCTAGTACCTACTCTCGGTGGCCCAGTCGCCAAAGCCGGTGCCGACGTCCAAGATTTTTTGCGGACGGTCTCCGATGGGGGCGAGATGGTGCTTGTTGCCGAGCAGCTCCAGGAAGAGCGCATGGCGGATGACCTCGCGGCCGTACTCCTTGTCGTCGTTGGGGATGGGATACAGACCTCGTCTGTACTTGTGGTACCGACTGCGTGGGTCGATTAGTCATCGATGGTGCCAGAGCGCTGGGTCGCAGAATTGGAGGCGGCTGGGCGGGCGGAACAGAGGGCGGAACAAGAAGCAGCAGAGAAGTGAGAGGAAAAAAAGAAGGAAAAAGAACAGAAAACAGGAGGAGCGCTTACCGGCCGTTCTCATAGACGTGGCCGTACACGCTGGATGTGACGGAGCCGAGCTGCGAGTCGTTGACGGACGGGTCGTAGTCGGAGGTGACGGCGGCGAAGTCGGCCGTGTGGATGGAGGCATCCTCGGAGGCCGGCTCTATAAAGTCGGAGGAGTCGTCGAGATCCGCCATGAGGAGGGGAGGAGGAGGGAGGGAGGGAGAGGAGGGAGGAGGAGGAAAGGAAAAGAAGGGAAGACAGGAAGGGGGGGGGGGGGGGAGGGAAAGGAATGGACGGAAAAGAGCAGAGAGGAAAAAAGATATGGACGATGCAGACAGGGAAGTGGGCCAAGACGTTCATTTATAAATTAGACTAAATGGTAGCTAAAAGAGGGAAGGGGCGGCCAAGAAAGAGGGTATAGCAGGCCAGGGAAGGGGAATGGGAATGACTCTGGAAATGGCTCAGGAAATGGTTCTGGACCGCGGTGAGCCGGAGACCCGACTGACCCAGAAGACCCAGGGAGACCCGGAGAACGCAAGAGAGAGAGAGACACACACACGCAACAGCGGAAGCAGCCTTGACTCTGGGTCTGCTGGGGACCGTTATTTCCTGCAGGACAGGGCATGCGGAGCTGACATATAGGGTAAGCGATTCTGCGCCCCTCTCCTTCCCCCCCTTCCCCCCCCCTGCTGCTGTCCTGGTTGTCTTGGGCTGTCCAGGCCGTCTGCGGTGGACCGAAGGACGGCATGCCCCGTGTGGAGACGGCCCTCGCTCCCAGGCGTATCGCAAGTGTATTACTCCGTAGCAGGCACACTAACACTCAGTGCACTAGTCGTGCTGACCAGCTAGTCTCAACTTTATATATCTTTCCATGGCCAAAACGGGTCCCCCTCTCCCAAGCCGGCGGGAGACACGGTAACGGCAATAAAAGAAGAGTGAAAAAAAAAGGAAAAAAGGAGAAAAAAAAAGAGAGAGCAAAAAAAAGAAAGGATCCGAGCTCCAGGGGACGTGCTCGCTGTCGTGTCTTTTCGGCGGGACAGCCAAGTGGCGTGCTTGTGCGCCGAGGCGGCGGCAGGCGGCAAACACGAGTACTTTTAAAAGGAGCATTAATACCATTAATACCAAATGTCTTAGCTGGAGAAAGCAGAGAGGCGTGTGAGTGTGTGTGCGCGCGCGAGTGTGTGTGCGCGTGGTGACAGGGGGGGGGGGAGAGAAGAGCCGGGAAGGAACGCTCGTACATAGGACGCATACATAGTACGAGTAACGAGTACTCACGCAGCGCAAGAAGGAGACAAAGAGAGAACACACAAATACAACACAAGGGCAGATAGAAAAAAAAAGTGGACCAGGCGTTTATGTGAGTATGGGGTGAGAATGAAGCAGCAAGACGTCACAAAGACGGTCGAACCCTCCTTCCCTCCCCCCCCAGTAGAAATAGAGAGGGCAGGCAAAAGCAGGATAATGCAGACAAATCAAAAAATGAAACAATAATCGCGAATGCAGCCAGAACTTGACTCATCGCAGCGGGAAAAGAGAGAAAATAAAATAAAGAGGAAGCACGACACCGCACACGGCAGCTGCCCCCCCCCCCCCTCTCTTTGTCTCCTCCTCCCAAACCATCTGGCTGGGCCGCCCGAGCCGCGGCGGGCAGCGATCGGGGAGGGTCGCTGACGCAGTGGAAGAAGACGAGAAGAAAAGAAGAAAAAAGAAAAAAAGAAAAAGAAAAAAAATTAATAAAAAAAATAATAAAATAAAGGTAAAAAATAATAATAATATAATACATAAAAATAAAATAGATAAACAATAGGGGACAGCAGCGGGAACGAAAAAAAAAAAAAAAAAAAAGTTGATGATACTCGGCAGAAGCGCCATTTTTTCTCCACAAGATGGCAAGATACGACTGCGACGGCGGCGGCGGAACCCTGTGTGTGTGTGTGCCATGTTTATTGACGGGATACAATACGCACGACGACGGGCGACGAGCAAGAAAATGGGGGGGGGGGGACAGTGGGTGTCAGTACGAGCGCTCTGTATCCGTTATTTGTAGTATCTTAAGATGCTACGTATCTTTATGTCTTCTTATGTAGCGGAGTGGAGCGGTCGAACAGCCCTGGACCGCTGGGAGCACTGGGAGTGGCCCCCCTCGAGAAACGTACAAATACGGATATGGTTGACAGCCCGTCGGGGCAGAGAAGGAAACCGGCTGCGGGCAGGTAAGATACTTGCCTCCCTCTCCCCAGCCAGGTTCTCGTCCCCAGTGCTTGCGCCTGCTGTTCCCAGCCATGCTGTCCCCCCCCCCTCCCCC
>JACCPH010000033.1:178358-363413 GCA_014183095.1 Harringtonia aguacate
TCCCCCCTCCCCCCCCTGGTCGAGAGCGCGTGCTGCTCGTAAGACGCCATTTCCCTTGTTTGTGGTTTCATCGTGGTGTCTTCCATCCGCTATGGTATGGTAGAAAGTACTCGTACAAAACAGATTCCTGCTCGTACTTGTACTCGTGCCGTGCCACGTCTGTGGCGAGATGTACTCGTAATATACAATGGTCCATCCCCCTTCCCGAGTAAAATGAAGACGTGTCTGAAATGAGGCGGGGAGAAGGGGGGAGAGGGGGGGGGGGTTGTCCCAGATGATCCGACCCGACAGCGTGGGACAAACAGGGCGAAAAAGGTTGGGGGCCAGAAGCGTCCCTTGTGCTCGGTATTCTTGGCTTTCTGCGTCTTTCCGTGAAACAGTGATGATTTTCTCTTGTTTTCGGTACTGCTGCCACTGGTTTCTCTACGTGCGCTGGATCCGGTCCCGAAGAGCCTGTGCTGCTCGTTCTCGCCTTCATGGTTCTATTCTGTACATTCGTAGATCTATAATATAGGCTGTCTGTCTGCTGCCCGCCTGCTGCCCGCCTGCCTGCCTCCTCACGAAAACACAAAGATGACGCCCATGCGGTCCACCGACACGGTCGCCATGTACGGGCTCTCCAGCAGGGCGGCGTCCAGGATGGAGTCGAGGTGGCTCCGCAGCAGCTGCTGCTGGTGCAGGGCGATGACGGTGGACCGGGAGGGCCGGGTGGTGCTAGCGGTGGAGGTTGTTGTGGTGGTGCTGGTGGAGGCTGTCGATCGTCCCTTTCTGCCGGCGGATGATGACGACGGAGGTGGAAGAGTGTCGCCGTTGCTTCTGCCGCCGCCGCCGCCACTACTACCACCTGCCCGCCCCGGCCGCTCCGTGTTGAGCGCCATGGCCGTCGTCACCTGGACGGCCGAAAAGGTCGGCTTGGCCTCGTCGGGCGCCAGACCGCTGTAGACGGTGCTGTTCTCGACGCGGGCGAGGTCCCAGAAGCGCAGCTTCTTGTCGCTGCCGCCCGTGATGATAAAGGCGTGGCGCACGTCGCGCTGCTCGTCGACGGGCGAGGAGCCGACCACCATGGCGCGCACACCCTTGTCGCCGCCGCCGCCGGCGGTCGTGCCGCTGCTCGTCCCCGCCGGATCCACGCTCGTGGCAAACCGCCCCAGCATGCCCTCGGGCCGGTCTTCGTCGACGTCCCACGGCTCATATCCTTTGACGGTGGCGGCAGTGTTCGTCGTCACCGTCGCCGTCGTCGTCGCCGCCGTCCCATTCCCCACCCGGTACACCTCCCGACACAGCGTCTTCTCCAGGTCCCACACGGTGACCTCGCCGTGCCCTGTGCCGCCGGCCACGCACAGCCACTTGCCGCGGCCCTTGGACGGGTGGATGGCCAGGCGGTAGATGGGGGCGCCGCCCGGGATGCCCCAGCCCTTGAGCCGCATCTTGAAGCGCAGGTCCCAGAGGTCGAGCACGCCGTGCGACGTCGCCACGACGAGCCAGTTGCGCTTGCGGTCCACGGCAAAGCACGTCGGCGTGCCGTGGTGCACCGGGTTGGCCAGGGCAAACAGCAGCGTCATCGTGCGCAGGTCAATGCCCAGCACGCGCGACCGGTTGGTCGCCAGCACCAGCACCGAGTTGGCCTCGTGCTTGAAGTGGTCGCACCACACCGCCCACTCGTCGCGCGGCAGCTGGTACTCGCGCAGCAGCCGCAGCCGGCTGTAGCGCGGCATCGCCCCCGGCACCGCCACGTAGTCCACCTTGACCACGTGCACGCTGCCGTCGCTGGCGCAGCTGATGAAGCAGTGCGTGTTCTCGATGAAGCAGAGCGCCAGCACGCGCGCGCCTTCGCTGCCGTTGCCACCACCACCCCCGTGGCGGTGCGTCTGCCGCGACCGGTGCGAAATGTTGCGCTCCAGCCGCTGCGTGTCCCACACCCGCACCGTGCCGTCGTCGCCGCCCGTCAGGAAAAAGACGTGGTCTGGCGACACCACCACCCGGTTGATCGCCCCCGTGTGCTCCGAAAACGTCGCCACCATCTGCCCCGTCGGCCGCCACGCCTCGTGCCACGCCTGTCCCCCCCCGCTGCCTCCGCCTCCGCCGCTGCCTCCACCGCTGCCGCCTCCGCCACCGCCGCCTGTCCCACTCGCTGCTGCCGCCCCGCTCGCCGCCAGCGCCGCCTTGCGCCGCGAGATCGGCGTCACCATCGGGCTGAACTCGGCCACGTCGTGCGGGTAGTTGTCCACAAACATGGCGTCCAGCATCTTGAGCACGCTGGGGTCGTTGCCCGTGTACGTGTGGTAGGCCCGGAACCGCGAGCGCCCACCATGCGCCGTCCCGTCCGCGTCGCTGGCCGTGCTGTCGAGATCTGACGGCACCGGCGACCGTGACGGAATGCTGCCGGTCAGCGCAGAGCGGCCCTCGACCTGCCCAAAGGCGTTGGTCTCGGTGGTCGCCGTCTCTGCGCCGGACTTGGCGCTGTCCTTGCGGTTGAGCAGGCTCATGGCGCTCTGGTGGTGGCGCAGCATTCCGCGAGCAGCAGATGAGGGGGTCGATGGAGAGGCCGTCGTAGCTGTTGCTGTCGTTGCTGTTGTTGCTGTCGTCAGTGGAGACCCCGTCGTCGGGCTGTCGCCTGTGGGTGACACGCCCACCGGCGACGACGACCCCGACGCCAGAAAGCCGTCGCGCAGGGCTGGCGAGGCCGAGCCGCTGCCGGAGTGGCCGAGCCGCGAGCGGTGGATGTTGAGGGCCGCCCGCCGCCGCTTGGCAATGGGGTCGTCGATCGTCATGGACGCGTCCTGCAGCGCATCCTCGATGGACCTCGGCGCACTATTATCAATGCCTATCGTCGCCCCGGCTGCTGCAGGGCCGCTCGGCAGCGGCGGCTGTGCCTGCTTCTGCGGCTCCTCGTCAAAGAGCACCGTCTGGACGGCGATGCCCAGCGTGCGCAGGTGAACAATGGCGTTGAAGGAAGGCGGAGGGCCGTTCTGGCCGTTCTGGTCGTTGTAGCCGACCGTGTTGTAGTTGCCGTTGTAGTTGCCGTTATAGTTGCCATTGTAGCTTCCGTTGTAGCTGCCGCTGTAGCTGCCGCTGCCATTCCCACCGCCGCCGCCGTTCTCGCCCGCCGCCTCGTGCAGCTTCAGCCGGCTCAGCCGCCAGATGAACTCGCGCAGCGCCATCAGCTTGAACTCGTCCTCGGCCGTCATGCCCAGGTTGCGCAGGCGGCTGATCCACTGCTCGTCCTCCTCGTTGCGCGCCACCTTGCTGAGGGCGCGGCCGGTGGTCACATCACGTGACAGCCGACCAGAGCCCGACGAGGGCCCTGACGGCCCCGACGACCCCGACGACGACGACGACGACATGCCAAAGGGGAAGCCGCGTAGCTTCTGCATGGGCCGCCAGAAGAGGCCGCGGTCGGCCTTGGCGGCCCACGTCAGCGCCTGCTCAAAGACGGGCCGCGACAGCGGCTTCTGCAGGTGGTCGAGCAGGTCGAGCTCGGAGCAACGCAGGGCCGCCATGCCGCCGCTGCCGCCGAGGCCGAGGCCGAGGCCGGGCTTCAGGTACGGCTCGACCAGCGGCATGAACATGCAGCGGACCTGGGCGGGCGACAGGAACTGCGTGGCCGCGGCCAGAAACCGCGCCGCCGCCTCCCGGATCCAAATGTTGGGGTGGACGGCGAAGCGCGCGACCACCTCGACCAGCTCCCAGGCCATCTGCTTGGAGAACAGGCCGACGTCGGCCAGCTCGGCCAGAGCCTGCAGCACGGCCTGGACCACGTGCTCCTCGGGGTCGGTCAGCGCCTGGATCATGAGCGGCAGGATAAACTCCTCGAGGCTGACGCTGCCGAGGAAAGTGGCCACGCCGACAATGGTGTCGAAAAAGGCGCACTTGAGCATCCAGTCGCGGTCGTTGAGGTACGTGTTGAGGTGCGTGACGATAATGTCGTTGGCGTCGGCCGCCCCAAAGAAGAGGCACAGCTCCGGTACCGACGTGAGGAACGCCCGCCGCACGTACGGGTCAGCGTCCTCGATCAGCGCCTTGGTGTGCTGCTCAAACATTTCCAGCAGCTCGCCCTGGGCCGCGTCAAACAGCCCGTCCAGCCCGGCGGCCGAGGAGGCGCCTGTGTCTGTGCCCGTGCCCGTGCCCGTCTCCAAGTCGGCGTCTTCAGCAATGCTCGACAGCCGGTCGACGTGCGCCGCCATCTCGAGGAAGCGGCTGGCCGTCGACGCCAGCGTGCCCAGACAGGCTGCGTACGTCGCCCGCACAATGGGGCTCGCCTCGCGCCCGCTGCCGCTGCCGCTGCCGCTGCCACTGCCGGTTCCGCTGCCGGCCAGCGCGCTGCTCCCGCTCAGCAGCGCCACCTGCATGCGCGGCAGCACGTACTCGAGAAAGACGTGGGCGTTCACCGGGCTCACCGTGCGCACCAGCGGCAGCAGCTGCGTGATCGACCGCACCGCCGCCACCACCACCATGTCCGACCGGTCGCTGAGCAGCGCCATGAGGTACGGCAGCACGCGGTCCAGCCGGGCCTCGTCCGTCAGCCGCTCGGCAAACGCCAGCAGAACGTCGCACGCCCGCACCTTGGACGCCGCCCGCGCCGTGTTGCGGATCGACGCCACGATCAGCGTCAGAAAGATCAGCGCCCCGTTGTCCGCCGTCGGCTGCGTCCCGCCGCTGACGTTGTGCTCCTTGGACGGGATGCTGAGCCGCACGGGGAACAGCCCCAGCCCCAGCCGCGGCGGCGGCGGCGGCCGGGCCGTCGCCTTGTCGACGAGGCTCTGGTGCGGCTGGTGCGGCTGGTGCGGTTGGTGCGGTTGGTGCGGTTGGTGCGGTTGGTGCGGCTGGTGCGGCTGGCGTGGCTGATCAACGCCGTTGCTGTCAAAGTCCTGGAACCCCAGAAAGTACGAGATCTTGTCAAAGTCGTAGTACACCCGGTCGATGCGCTCGTCCGCCTCGCCCAGGTTGCGCGTCGCCCCCGACGCCGGATACTGGCCCGATGACGGGTCCGTGATCACCTCCATGTACTGGTGCAGGAAGCTGTAAAAGTAGTCCGGGAACACCTTGCCCCGGTAAAAGTCCAGGTACTCCGCCGCCGCGTACCGCTTCTGCGGGTCCAGCTGGATCATGTGGCCGATCATCTCCGCCAGGTCGCGGTCCGGGATCCGGCTGAGGTGCGAGATCGCCGGGTCGTACTCGCCGCGACGGTACCGGTACAGCTGACTGAGGCTGAAGATGGGCGCCTCCAGCACGAGCTCCGCGATCACGCAGCCCGCACTGAACACGTCCATCGCCCACGTCACGTGGCTCGGCGGTGTCGACGACGTGTGCCGGCTCTGGCTGCGAGACGTCCCAGACCGCCTGCCTCGGGAGGAAGTACCAGCGGCAGCACCACTGGTAGCAGCACCCGTCCGTCTCCGATTCCCTCCTTTCCTCCTCCTCCCTCCTCCGATGCCGAACGCATCGCTGTCGCCCTCGTCTTCGTTTCGCCTGTCGTCCGAGTCGTCGCCGCCCGGGTCGTCTCCATCGTCGTCCCTGTCCCCGTCATCGTTGTTGTTGTTGTCGTCGTCGTCGTCGTCGTCGGACCCGCGGTCCATCGACGCCGCCGCCTCGGCCGCCGACACAAACCGCTCGGGCGCGAGGTAGCACGTGCGCCGTCCGGACGTGTCGAAAAAGTACGAAAAGTCGGCCGGGTTGTCGTCGGGCAACAGTACGGGTTTGAACGCGGCCGAAAAGTCTGAGAGGTACAGCCAGTTCCACGACGTCACCAGCACGTTCTCCGTCTTGATGTCGCCGTGGTACACGTCGCGCGCGTGGCAGTCGCGCAGCGCGCACAGCAGCTGGAACGCCAGCCACTTCTTCTCAATGTCCTCCAGAAACGGTCGCGTGCTCAGCCGGTCGTAGAGCGAGTTGTACAGAAACTGCCGCACCAGGTAGCCGTTGGTCTCCGTCTCGATGATCCGCTGGTAGCCCAGCGCGTTGGGCACGTCGGCCAGGATGCGGCGTTCGCCTGGGACAAAGAGTCAGAGAGTCAGCAGTGCCAGTAGAAAAAAGACACCCTCGAAGGGCACCCAGGGCACCCAGGGCACCCACGCAATATCTTGTCCCGGTACGCCCCCAGCGCCATCGGCGTGTACGGCTTCACCAGCACCTTGACCAGTGCCACCCCGTCATGGTGCCGCGCCCGGATGCTCTTCATGAACCGCGCGCTGCCCAGAGACTTCTCGTACACCAGGTCGCCCAGCTCCGGCACATCGATGCCCGCCGAGCCCGCCGACGGCGTCGTCAGCGAGTATCCCTGACCCATGGCGTCGTCTCGTCGCTATTCTCCTTGTCTCGCTTCGTCGTGTCGTCACTAGGGGGGGGAAGTCGGTGTGCGGGGGGGCGGGGGAGGGGAGAAAGGGGGTCTGCGCAAGACGGTCGGTCAAGGAGTGGGAGCTCTCCTTTAACAGCACCGTCGAGAGCAGGGAAGCATATTGGGGATGGGAAAATGGATTCTGAAGATCGCCGTCGTCCTCGTTGAGCCTTATCGGCCAGGCATTTCGTGGCAGCCCTTTCTCGTTTGTGGGCTCTCCTGTTCGCGCCTGAAAAGTCCGGACAGTATAGTGTGTTGTCGTCGGATGTACGTAGTCGCTACCTGTTGAAGTCACGGTTCCGCGCAGCTCCTGTCGTTTCCAGCTAGGCAGATGGCTTGGCCTTGTGATAAGATAGCTTGGTCACATGATGCATGTCTCACGTGCTATTGCCACTTTGAAATGCCCGGCTGAACCCCCTCTAGCATTACAGTCAAATACGGTTATTCTTAGCTCAACATTCCAAGTATCAACGTCCAGTGAGTTCAGAAAGTAAAATTGTTGAGTTTCTAACGGCAAGGTGCCCCAAAGAACTATGGCGCTATCTCATCTAGAAAATAAGAAAGGCCATTTGCCCAGCTTGGCTGCCCATGAAGTCAAAAGTGATATTCTTTTCTGTACATCCCATACGCCCTCTCCCTCCTTGGCATATCCATCCACTTCACGAACTCGATACGCACACCAGACCACAGAGACAAAAGCACGAAATTTGGTAAAAATGGGTCAATTACACAGTAAATGCACTCCCCAAGCCATCCACGCCGAAAGAACGGTCTGCCCCCCTCTTCACAATCCCTGGGCATACACAGTAGCGCTCGAAATAGACTTCCGAGATCGGGGAATGGTAGGTTGAGCAACCGGAAGCACAAGACATCCCAACACCACTCGCTCGTGCTTGGGAGAAGCATGCCGAATGCATCGCTGATGTCGGGTATATCTTGCGCTTGGTGTAAAGAGTAATGGTTTGAGGAGTGTCGGGTTGTTGAAAGGTATTAAATGAAGAAGTCGTCGAAAGATGAGACATTAAGCTTTATCGTGGCAAAAAATGCAAGAGATTCTGAGCTCGGTCGTATCTATGCGCTGTAGCCGGCAGGTTGTAAGGCGACAAAATGTGAGGCTCGAAATGCCGCAGAGATGCACAGCATATCAAAGGGGAAGGATGCCCGGTGACCTTCGCTGAAAGGGTAATAGTCCTAGAACGAACTGAAATAAACAAAAGAAAGGAAGATGAAGACGAAGAGTCGAAGCAAAAAGGAGGCGCCAAACTCCAAACAAATGGATATCAAAAGCAGAACAGCCGCAGGCCGTTTCATGAGACGTTATTCAAATCCTGCAAGGCGCAAGTCGTTCTTCGTCAGGACCCCCGCCCGGGTGTCGAAACGAGGAGTCTCATGATCCACGTGTGCCCGTGTGGGCAGCACTGGAAGCGGTCTCGGTGGAGCTGTCGCCTTCGATCGTCTTCCTCCAGTGTTCGGGGAGGCAGACGCAGACGAGAGGGAATGCTTTGATCTCGCCGCTGACGGCTGGCGAAACATCGCGGCCGCGGCCTGATGTGTTCGACACGCCGCTGTCTCTCTGAGCCTGCCGCCGGGCCTCCCACTCATCGGCGCGCTCGTCCATCATCACGCCCGTCGCCCATCCATCATCCCAGATGCCAACAACCTTCAGCATGTCGCCGCGTTCCAGAGTGAACTCGTCGGCGGCCCGGGGACGGTATGCCCACAGCACCGCCACGCGGTCGCCTGGATGGATATCGTCCTGAGAATAGTAGTCTTTGAAAAAGGGCAGCTGCTCCGACTGCTGGCTCGCCAAGGCCTGCGGCGAGGACATGCCCGCACTGGATGGCGACTGCGGATCCTCGCCCGCAAGAACGGAGCCACTGGACAGAGACCCGTGTCTCCGCAAAGTAGTCGGCGGCGGACGGAGAATGCCGGTTCGCGTCTCGGAATCGGGGCTGTCATTAAATCCGTCAGACGACGAATGGTCGTCGCCTCGTCGCCTGCTCGTGCTACGGGGTGCATAGACTGCAGCCATGCCGCCAGTCGTAGTGGTGGCCGCAGACAGTCCACGGCTGTGGGGAGCCGCAGCACTGCTAGTGTCACCTTCAAGAGCAGACATCCTTGCAATGCGGCCTCCAGGAAGAACGTCGAATGGTTTGCTCCCCTGTGAGGATAGCACTGCAGACGGTTGAGCCATGGCAGGCCCCTTCCTGCTCGGTGAGGGCTGGTTGAAAATGCTGCCGGTCTGGCTGCCCTGCCGCCTCCGCTTGAGACACAGGAATGCCAGGAAGATCACGCCGGCTATCACAGCGGCTCCGACCACTGAACCGATGGCAACGCCAGCAATGGCACCACTGGAAAGACCGCTATGGGACGAAGACCCGGCTCCTCCGGTAGAGTTCGCGGATGATGATGCCGATACGGTGACGGTTGAAAAGGTCATCGTCGTCGTGATCGTGGGCAGAACAACGCCGACACATTTGGTCTCGGCGCCGGAGTTGTAGCAGCAGGTGTCTGTCGAATTGATGCCGCCAGAGGCGCAATATGAGCAGAGGCCAATGGTGCTATTACCATAACCACAATTGTCGGGCTCATTATCACTGCCAGAGATGCACGAAGTGCTCGACAGCGAGTCATCTGGAAGGGCACACGTTGTGAAATCGGATCTGATCAGCTTGGCGGCATCGGAGTTCGGATCGGAGCAGAGGGCGCTGTCAGCCACAATGTAAGCTTCGCTCTCGGCATACTCAGCCTAGTTTGGTTGTCAGCATAACAGCAACGGCAGAGAGCAAGGCTTGTGTTCATAAACATACGCATGTGTCTGCGCACAGAGGCTGAGAATTCGCTGACGTCAAATTGCATGTTGAGATTGAAGATTGAACGATGCCACTGCAGATGGTTGACGTCAAATAGCGAGGATAGATCTCAGATGTGTTTGTCAGGTCGATGTTTTGGCACCCGATGCGGGATTGGAACCTGAGACCGATTAGCATGCATACGTCGAGGTGAAAAGCTTGAGGGACACGCCATACTGTTCCTGGATGTAGGTTGTCTTCACAAATGAAGCGAGTTCCGAGTCGAAACTCGCTCTATCCGAAACATAGTCGAGAAAGTCGCTGTAAAAAAATGTTAGCCACGTAAAATAGCAAGCACAAATCTCTCGATGCACGAGATGAAGGAGGCCACGAACAATTGACTTGAGGCAGCAGAAGGCGATATGGATGACGACGTAAAGGCAGGGCACTCTGTTGAGCCTTCTAGGGAAATGCAGTCCGACATTGTGGGCGAAAAAACTCAGCAAGGCCTAGGAATGGCCGGTTCTCAAAGCAACACCTCGTTGAAGTTATCGGGCTCGCGTTCGTCGAAGTCCGGTAGGACGAGGCGTTGATGTTGCGATTGTTCGAGTCCCTACAGCAATTACACATGCATCGTTCCTTTTGTTCGAATTATGTGCCGGAAGGGTCGTCTTATGAGCGTGGTGGCCTGCTGCACTTTGCTCGTCGGTCACGAAGCTGTAGTTGCTGACCACAGTCAAGTGAAGCAACAACAACCTAAACAAGAGTCAATCGGGTGTCCAGTCTGGTGATGCTAGACTGACAAGAGCAGCCTAGGATACGGTTCGGGAAGAGTACGGGAAATTTTTGGAAAAAAAAATTTTGAAAAAGCAACAGGATGGCAGCGAAAAGGCGAGGGAAGAAAAATCGGTCGACTGAGGTGTAGGAGGGTCAACAGGAAGTGAAAAGGCCGCAATCGCAGGTTGTCATAACCAGAGGTTATTTCAGTCTGAACTTGCACGGAAAAGATGACGGCGGCGGGACAGACGGGACGAAAATACGAAAACAAAAAATAAGAGACTAGGGAAAACAGATGCTGCAGGTCGCGGGAGAGTGTGTGTGTACCTGCGTGTCTGCTCGTGTGTGCCTGCGGGTGCGCGGGATCAATGCAGGTCGGCCGCAGTAGCGGTTGGGCGGCGTCGCTGGTGGTGCGGCGCGGGCTGTGTTCTTGAGCGTGCTGGCTGGCCGGGCGTACTCGCAGGTGTAGACGGGACGGTCGCGAGGCGCAAAAGGCGACGGGAAGAAGCAGTGCAGACGGATCGCGAGCTGAAAAGAAAAGGAGGCTGGCAATGTGTCGTCGATCGGCCCAGAATTTTCGGTATATGCTGCAATTTGGCGAGATTGAAAAAGAAAGGGGCGTGTGGATGGGATGTCCGAGAAGAAACTCAAAAGAGGAATTCAGAATTCAATAAAACATTAAAAGAGACGGCAGAGCGCCTCCCCACAGAGTGGCCACGAAGAAAGAAATCAAAAGAGTGTGTGATGTCTCCCAGAGAGGGAATGACAAAGGGCAGACAACAAAACAAGCAGAGCAGAAAGCTTCTGTTTGGGAAAGGATGAGGAAGGTACGGCAAAATGTGGGTGGGAGAAGGAGGAGCGAGAGGGCGAGAGAGAGGCGGCGCGCGGCGCTGGTGAGGATAGCGCTGGAAGACGCACTCTGACCAGGAACCCTTGCAGGGATCAATGGTGTTGCGGACGGGCACTAACCATATTGGGCATGGACTTGGCGGTTCCGGCAGGGACACGAGCGTTTGGGGTACCTGTACGAGAGGGCGCGAGTCAACCAGGCACAATATTCCGGGCGATACGACGTCCTGAAGCAAAAGCGAAAGTACTATTTTAGTGCAGCACGGTATAACACGGTATAATGGATTTGTACGAGTAATGAGTCGCTAGCAGCGGCTTGACGCTGAAAGTCCGCACAGCACCCGACTGCTGCAGACGGTCTTCCAAATATGGCCAGCTCTTGATTTTCGATAAAACCATGAAAGTGCGAGTACCTTTGCGCGCATGCCTTTGTGCGCATGAGACTAGCAGCACGAGAAGCGATGCTAGACACGGGTGCGAGTATCTAACGAGGTCGTGTATTGTTTTGTACGACGAGCATCTCTTCACAGGATTCTCTATCCGATCTTCACTGCAAGCACAAATACGAGCACTACATACGCTTGTACCAGTACTTTCCTGTTTTGTGTCGGGGCAGCTCCCCCGAAACAACGCGTGCCCCCAAGGCACGACAGGCTGGCCTGTGCTGCCATGTTCCAGCGGGTGGCATCTCACTGGGTCGGCTTATTTCGTGGTCGCTCGTCTCGTACGAGGCAACTGCGACAACTCGTGTAAAGTGTTCTGAAGAAGCTGCCCCGTGTGCGGCTCGTCTGGCGAGATGCTGTCCCAGTTTCTCACAGAAACATGCTCGTGCTCGTACACCATAAATCCACTTTGCGAGAGACAAAATATTGCCAAGAGTCGGCAAACGAGGGGGAGGCAGTCCGAGCCCGCACTAATGCACTGCTGTAAGCCATCTTGCCTACCCTAACGCGCTGATTCTGCAGGTCCCACGAGTGCTCGCCTATCCCACAACAACAACAAGAGCAGTAACAATCAACAACAACCAGGTGGCACCGTCCAGACGGACATGGTCGTATTCTGTGAGGATTTTTTTTCCTCCTTTCTTTTTTCGGTGTACGAGTATTATGGTTCTCTGAATTACGAGTGGTTTGCCCCCCCATCGGTGTACTACGTGCTGTTGGTTTCTGCTGCGAAAACAGCAACGGCGATCGCAGTGCAGACGCAACAGGCAAGGATCCGTATCCTAGCATTAATACTCGTACTTCTCGCATACGACTACCAACTCGTACGCGTCCAGAACACCATGTCTGTGGCTGCGCGACCAGGCTGTTGATGAACCAGGACTTCCACACCTGCATACGAGCTGCACAAGTACGGCAGGGCAGGGCCCCTCTTCACCTGGAAAATGCGCATTTTGTCCGGTCGGACCGCTGCTTGGTCTGCCTTTCTCGCCCGTTTGCAAGTGTTATCCTGCGAACTGCTGCTTGGGGTCTCAGACACCAGGCTAGTCCTGTTGTGGCCTAGTTGGCTAAGGCGAGGGCTGGTCTCACCTTCCAACGGCAGGTAAAATGGGGACTGCCTCGCCAGCACCCCCGGCAGTCAGCAGGGCCTACTGTCCTGACGTAAAATGACTTGTGGTTCTCTCTGCAACCATAGGCCCCTGTCATTGGTCAGCCGGAAATGAGGACCTATTTTCTGCTTTTCTCTAACGGTGTTTGGAAGGCTGCATCTCGGATATTGGCCTGCCTCTCCTCTGCTCCTGGGCGGCTCTTCCTATTCTTCTGCTTTGCTTTTGTCACCTTCTCAAAGCGAAACACCACCCTGATACGCAACGTAAAGGGAGGGGAGAGAGGGAAGGGGGGATTCCACACCCTCGACGTATTTTCCGGGTACCACAGCCCACGTTGTATTTATGACTGGCAGACAGATAGGCAACAGGCGGTTCCGCTGATCAACAGATTACGGCCGCCGATGCCACGCCTTTGATGGTTCGCGACCCAACAACACCGGCGCAAAGAGCTACGAGCGGCCAAGGCCGGCTTGCCGCTCTCAGCCCGTTCCTGACGTGCTCGCGTCTCGTCCCGCAGATTTGGCATTCGCCACATTCCAGAGCATTGGCCCGTTGGGAGTTTGCAGAGGCAAGCGACAGACCAAGTCTACAAATAGGCGGTCGGATACAAATATTCGTAGAAGAATATGCACGGACCCGTTTCCAGAAAAAGAAACCACGCGCCGGCGGCAACGGCGAAAAGAAACAGGAGAGCCCCCCCAACCGAGAGAGACGACCAGCTTTCCGTCAAAGTAAGATGCATGGCAAGCACCCTGGCGCTGGGGTGTGGGGGCTGTAAACGACTGGACATCCTGCTCTCCCTTCTCGACAAAGAGAGAACATGCGAATATTACGTTCACACCACACGTTGCGCATACATGCAGATCTTGCAACGCAGGTTTTGATTGCAGAGCCGCCGGAGGTGGATGGCGAGCAGGCGATCTCGCCGAAAGTGGCTGTCTCGGACAGCGGGAGGTAGCAGACGGGAGCAGCAGGAGAGTGAGAGAGACAAACCACGCAATCTGCCCTGCGGAACACGGCTCGGTAGTTCGGCCCATGGCGTAGTGATTCGGAGAGTTTGTCTTCTATTCTGGGACCGCCCTCAGGAGAGCAGCTCGCGCCAGCCATGGGCTGCAAAAAAGGCGTATGCTTGCGGCCAGGAAAGCACACCGACGAATGCTTGTGAATGCTTGTGCATGCGCTGTGTCACCTTCCCGCGCTGGCTGGCTGGCCATGCAGACACAGATGCCGCCAGTCTCACACTGACATTGGTGTATTTCACTAGAGATCAGAAGATTCGACCAGAGGCTGAAGACAGTCGTCCAGCTGGGAGCTTTGAGGGAGATCTGGAACACACTGTTTCCAAGTTTCCAGTTCGACCAGCAACAGTCCTATACTGACTTGAAATGTCTGACGTGTCTGAGTCGGGCAGCAAAATGTTTGCCAACGCCGGTGAACACAAGCCTGTCAATCCGAAAGCGAGAGCCAAGGCGAATCGCTGCGGATTGAACCATGCGACATATTGCTAGGTTGACACGCAGATCACGAAGCGAGACTTCTCAGAGTCCCTTGAGTTGTTGGCATACTGCATACAAGTTTTCCTTCATGTCTGCTACTGGTCTCATGATGTTGTAACATTCCACAGCACATGTGAAGTTGTGTGGAAGAAGTCAGCTTCCATGTCTGCCAGCACAGGCAAGATGCTTGGATGCCACGGTCGGTCTCCTCCCTGGGACAAAGTATCAGCAGCGAGGCGACTCTGGGGGACCATGCGCGCAGAATTCCACGAGGCAAGCACGTCTCCCTTTGAGTTCGTTGTATGAGTCCAGCCTTTAGCCAATGTATTCAAAGGAAGTGTTGCTCGGCGTCTACGTATGAAGACGTTTGCGCGGCGCACCACTCTCCGCTCAAGCAGTGACATGTAGGCGACGTCCTTTGAAAGCTCCAAGTATGCATCATGACGATCGTCTCATGTGAAGAATGGTCATGGGTAAAGAATGTGTCTGCCTGCTTGTCCCTACTTATATTCATTTCTCTTATTAAGAGAGGCATGAATGTGGGCTGCCTCACAGCTTCCTGGGTCCTTCATAGGCTTGCAAGCTCCAGAAAAGGCCGGTTGTTTGTCTTTGATCCCGAACCATGTCGCATGATCCTGTCCATGTTGGCTGATCATGTCTATCGCATTTCACGCTGTCGTTTTCTCAAAGGCATACCAAACAAAATTCAAGCATAAGCTGTGAAATCGCAGAACATGCGTCGAGATTGTGGGGTGGCTGAGCAAATGCCGGGATGCTGATGCTGGAGACACGATCCCCTTACAGGGAGGTGACAATCATTCATGCATGGCACCAGCACCAGGAAATCCGAGACGGAGGTTTCCGAGATAGGCTGGAGAGTCCTTTTCATAATTCGAATAGAAACCACATGAGAAAAGAGGTTTCATGTTGATATTACATTTCATCATGAAATTGTGTTGATAAACGTCGTCTCTCATGAAGTATGAAACTCATAAAATATCACAGACCTACCACAAAAGACCTACTAATTTCTTACATATTTTCCACTTATCTAAAAGCAATGGAATAACGTTTCCTCCATTACGCTCTTCTCCCTCTCTGCAAACCGAGACTCTTCGGTAGTCAAGGTGAAGTGCTGGCCATAGCTGGGGGGAGAAGTAGCAGCAACATCCTCCCTCCTCTCTCCTTCCCTCCCTTACACACACTCTTTTTCTTTTTTTCCCAAAGAACAAGAACCAAGGACCATTAGTGTCTGTAGGGTGGTAAATTAGCTCTGATGCCGTTTGACATTGACAGATCAATACGCAATCTTTGCTTCTCCCTTCAGTGAGGCTTCCAGTGAGGCTTCATTCACATTTATGCCAGAAAGAAAGTAGAGCAAGGAAAGTCGCATGGCAATGTATATCAGTGCTTGATTCTCTAGCCGTGACTGCAAAAGAAAACCACACACGGAGGACGTAAGATACCATGCGGCTGCATCTCGGCACCGTGTCGGCAAGGCTGTGGAGATGCGGCCAACGACAACCGACCTACCCGGCATATGCCACTTTTCGTTTATGCATCCCTCGACGTGCAACTAGGCCATGGAAAATGAAAGATTCGGCAACATGGCGACTTGCTCTCACAACAATGGCCGTGGCCGGCGTTTACGGGCCAAATCTTTTTGACGGCCGGCAAGAAATTTTCGACCGAGGACCGGTGCAGGCCCGGGCACTCCACTCTCCCCAAGTGCGATCTTACTAAGAACACTAAATTACGGAAGCTTTTTTTTGCGTTCTTCGGCCTCGTCCTTCTTTCCATCGCCGACCGGTCAGACCCAGCAGGTCGGTGCGGCTGACTATTCCGAGCAATACGCGGAACACAGACGCACCACTAGAGAGGGTGAACGGTGCCTCACATGCAACAACACCGTGGCCTTGATTCGCTGTTTGTTACCGTTGAAAAGTCGGAACACACGTGACTTTCCGTCATTGGCGCATCCATGGACGCATCTTACGATACGAGTAGATGCGGGCAAGGCCGCGCCAGAAGTCAATATTGTGGCGTGCATTTGGCAGATCAGAGCCGTTTAAGCCCATCTGCTATGCATTTTACGAGGCAGCTCGGTCCCGAGGACGTGTGTGTGGTGGCATTTTCACTGTCTCAAATCACCCAACCGTCTGCTTCTGCTGGACGGCGTACGGCACTTACTTGTTCAGCTGTGGCTGGTTTCAGCTGGGGAAACGCCACAGGATCGGTGGCTCGCCAGTCCACGGAACCGAGAATAGTGGAGCTGACACCAAGGCGTCCGGGGTTTAGCTATCGCCGAAAATGTCCGCCGCTCTTGCCTAACTGCAGCTGCAACCGATAATCCAGATCACGGTCTGTAGGGATCGGGGCAAGAGCGCAAACAGATCCCGACCGGGCGTGCTGACCGGAAGCAAATTTTCTTGCGAGGCCAAAATGACGACTGTCTTTCCAATCAACGTCGTACCCACCTGACAAACACGGCGGGAATGCTTGCGCATTCCCCCCCCTCTTTCCCTTCTTAATCCTTCCCCCCTATCTTGTAGATTATATATATATATATCGTATGTCCGCTTAGTACGCGACGGATTTTCACAGCCGTGTCGCTTTGGGAATGGGAAACATGGACGGCTTGTAAAGCTAAATCAGATCGTCAACGTCATACTGCGTCAGCAACAAAGCCTCACCTATTTGGTTGTCACCACACCTGCGACCTGCCCTGCGACCGGCCCTGCGACCTGCCCATTCGTGCTACAAGTGCTACTGGTACGGCTAGCACTCTTTCTATTTTCAGCGCTTGGCAGCACAAGGGACGAACCTTATACGACATCACGCCATGTCTGCTCAGGTACGTGGAAATCACTTATACGACTTACACGCTTGCGAGTACACGAGCACAATGACTGACGGGTTCCTTGTGCTCTGCAGACCGCCGCCGCCGCCTCGAGCGGCCCGCCGTATGCGCCGCGCATGGCCCAGATCGGAGGCACACCGACACCCGGAGTGGACGACCCGATCTGCGCGGTGCTACTCGTCTTTTTCGTGGCGTCGGCCGCCATCAACATGACCATTTTCCGGGTGAACCTGCAGCGCGACCACAAGTTTCTGTTCTCGGCCATGCTGTTTGGCTTCTCCATGGTGCGGATCCTGGCGCTGACGATCCGCATCGTGTGGGCGTCCAAGCCGCACGACGTGCCGGTGGCCATTGCGGCCAACGTCTTCACGCTGGCGGGCGTCGTCGTGCTGTTTCTTATCAATCTCGTGTTTGCGCAGCGCATGCTGCGCGCGTACCGCCCGCGCATCGGCTGGCTGCCCGTCGTCACCTACGCCTTCCGCTTCCTCTTTTTCTCTGTCGCCGGCGTCCTCATCATGATGATCCCCGTCACCATCAACTCCTTTTACACGCTCAACGTCCACGTGCTCGAGATCACCCGCACCGTCCAGCGCGTCGGCAGCACCTACATGGCCGCGCTCGCCTTCCTGCCCCTGCCCATCATGTTCCTCACCCTCTGCTGCCCGCCCCGCCCGCCCTACCACGGCCCCGTCGAGAACTTTGGCAAGGGCCAGCTCGTCACCAAGCTGTGGCTGCTCATCGGCACCAGCACCCTGCTGTCGCTCGGCGCCGGCCTGCGCGCCGGCGCCGCCTACGCCCCGCGCGCCCTCGCCAACCCGGCCTGGTACCACAGCAAGCCCAGCTACTACTGCTTCAACTTTGTCATTGAGATCATCGTCGTCTGGACCTACACCCTCACCCGCTTCGACCGCCGCTTCCACGTCCCCAACGGCGCCTCCGGCCCCGGCCACTACTCGGGCAGCTCTGCCGCCTCGTTCGAAGAGGGCGCCGCCGTCGGCGCCGCCACCGGTGGTGGCCTCCCCGTCTCCGCCGTCGCCACCGGCGAGAGCCTCGGCCGCAAAAAGTCCCTCGCCGACCACATCAACGCCGAAAACGACGTCTTCGGCTACGAGACGGAGCCGCCGGCTTCCTCTAGCGGCAACATGGCCGAGATGACAGAGGACTGGGACCACCGGGCAAGGAAGGAGCTGACACACGGGCATCGCCGCTGAACGACCTAGAGAAGAGAGAGAGAGAGAGAGGGAAAGAAGTTTTTGTGTGTTTGTGTGTGTGCGCGTGCGCGTGCGTGTCCGTTTGTATATGTGTGTGCGTCCTGTGCTTTCCTTTGTGCTTTTCTTTCTTCACGCATATCCGGTATAAAAGGGGAATTTAGAGCAAGTCGCATAGCCTGGAGCTTTGGGATGGTGGGTTTTGCCTGGATAACCCGGAGTCACAGCCGCGGCGGCACAGATAAAACGAGAGCCCAAACATGGGCTCTCGCTTTGCATTTCATCCATTCTGGGTCTTGTATCCTATCTTACATCAATCAATATTTAATAAGACATGCGCTTACGCAGGTCTGTCTCTTGGGTAAACCTTTCTCTCTCGCACAAGTGCCGGCATAGATAACTGGGTTCATTAAAATGGTTGCTTGTTTTGGCCAGGATTCTACGAAGCCGCACCAAGTGACGTCTAACAGGACGAGATCTACTCTCTCTCTCCTCCTGACAAGGTATCTCTGTACAACTCCCTTCCAGGTGCCCATGACAGAACTTCGGGAAATCAAGTCTCAGCTCGTCCTGGTCACTGGCACCAGCACCGCAGTCGCCTCGGCCTTCATCCTCCTCTCTCTCTACCACGCACACTCTCTCCTTACAGGAAGTAGTCCGGAGTGCCTGCAATCTGTTAGCCATGCCTATGTCCCTCTCTTACTGCATATGCAAAGAAGGGAAAAAAGGCTTACGTCTAGAAACCATCGGCTCGCCTGCACGAGGGCAAGGGTCAAACTGTAGGCTGCACGCGGAAGGTTAGTTAGCATGACACTTGTATAACTCGTGTGTATACGACTCGGGACGAATACTGACAATGTGTACTTGAGGTGCTCATCAATCTCCATGATGGCAGCCTGGTTGCCGCAGCGGTAGCAGTAATTTGGCGCTGGAAAAGTTAGCTTTTGGGAAGAGGGGCCGTACTCTCTCTCTCTTGCTCGAGCACACGTACCGGAGAAGATGGTCACCACGTTCCTATCATGCGACCAGTTGTAACCATCCATCACCAGCTGGTGGGCGCGCGCAACCAGCGTCAGGCCGTTGTTGTGGTTAAAGGCCTCGGAGATATCCTGGCCAAAGGTGTAGCCGGCACCGCGCGGCGAGATGCCCCAGCCGCAGCGGTCGTCAGGGTCGGACCACAGCAGGTCGCACATCGGGCCCTCGTGAGGCACTTCCTGAATGCGGTCGAGGGCGCGGATGTTGTCGAGCGTGTCGATGCTCGGGGACAGGCCGCCGTGCAGACAAAAGATCTGGTTGTCGATGAGGGCCGTGAGCGGCAGGTAGTCGAACAGGTCGGTGAAGAACTTCCACACGTTGGCGTTGCCGTACTTGCGCAGGCACTCGTCGTAGAAGCCGTACACCTGGGTGATCTGGCGCGACTCGTGGTTGCCGCGCAGGATCGTGATGCGCTGCGGGTAGCGGATCTTGAGGGCCACGAGCAGCGTCACCGTCTCCACGGAGTAGTAGCCCCGGTCGACATAGTCGCCCATAAACAGGTAGTTGGTGTCGGGACTGGGGCCGCCAATCTTGAACAGCTCCATCAGGTCGTGGAACTGGCCGTGGATGTCGCCGCACACGGTGACGGGGCATTTCTGTGCAGACGCATCGTGAGCACAGGAGCGGGAGAGATGGGAGAGAGAAAAAAAATAAGCAGATATCACTTACCACTGATTGCACATTCGACTCTTCCTGGAGCACTTCCCGCGCCTGTCACAAACGATCACATCAGTATGATCCCATCGCCACTGGCATTGTCTGCGTCTATTTTCCCCATCTTCTTCATTCATTCCATCTTCTTCTATGTCCAACGCCATCGCGCACACACACCTTGTCGCAGAGCCTCTGCACGTCAAGCTCGCTGAGCTGCTTGCAGTCCATCAAGCTCTCAATCCATGCCTCCAGCACGGGGGTCGTGGTGGGCTCCAGGACCGGCGGCGGGGTCATGTCTACCGGGCCGCGCCCGACGTCTTCCATGTTTGTGTCCATGCTGACGGTTCTCTGGCAGTTGGAAAGGCGGCGAGGGACGTCGTGGGATGAGTCGTGGGATAAGGGTCCGTCGGCTCGTCAGTGATGGGGGGGACCAATTCGGAAGGGACGCGCAAAAAATGGAGTCGTTGATCGCTGGAGGATATCGGGGAAGGACGGGTTGATTGGATATCTCGATTCGTTCGTTTCAGGGTCGTTCGTGGGGGGGAGAATACGCTGCGTTGCCGGGCGAGGGACGAATGCAAATGAGAAAAAAAGAGAAAGGAAAACAAAAAGAGAAGGAGACTGCGCAGTCAGAGCTGAACAAAAATATCAAAATCGGATGATGGGCGGTCAGAGGTGGCGCAGAAGTGATGTCGCGTGTGTGGTAATATGCAGGACTTGTTTTCTGTTTGCTCTCGATTTTTGTTGTTGGAATGGCAGTACAATGGCGGAGTTGACACAGGAAAGAGGGGCTGAACTCCGCAGGCCAAAACAAGGGGGGGGCCAATGGTCCGTGGCCTGGGCTTGACGAATCTCGCCACGGGACGAAATCGCCGGGCTGGCTCGGGCTCACTTCCACCAGTGTGGATTTAGACCTACAGATACAAATTTGTATCTTGCTACCCCTACAAGCAATGCAATTGTACACCAGAAAAGCTGGCAAGAACTGACAGAGAGGAATAAAGCACATTATGTGCATTGTCCGTTTCTTCAGTTTGTAATGGCAATGACGACCCAAAACGCCTGCTTGATTTGTTGAAATAACGCTATACAAGTAAACAAGGAAGGAGCCAAAATATGCAAGAACAAAAAGATACAGCAAAGCATGACGCCGGTCCACAGGTCCCTGAAACAAGCAATCACGACAGCCCTAGGCCGACCGGCCCGCCTGGCAGCCGCGCGTCAGCCGACCGCGCCGGTGGAGGCTCGTGGCCGACAAGGTTGCGGAAGTCGAGGCTGACGTCGGCGAGCATCTTGGCGTGCTCTTTTGCCTGGCTCATGCACTTGCGCCAGGCTTCGCCGCCGCGCTCGGTGCTGCTGAGCTGGCGGGCCAGGATGAGGTTGAAGGCCTCGACCTCTTCCTTGGCCCACTTGACGCAGGCGCTCATCATGGCGGGAGGGAAGCAGCTCTGGAAGCAGCTGACGGTGTTGCGGATGATGGAAAAGTAGACAAACGACAGCTCCCAGATGTACAGGTGGAGGTCGCCCTGGAAGATGCATTGCCTGGGATGTCAGCTGGGGAGAGAGAGAGGTAAAAGAAGGGGGGAGGAAACCCACCTGGATCTCTTCTGGATAATGTCGCTGCGTGCTTCGAGATAGGCCTCGCGGGCGCGATCCTCAAAGCCCAGCCGTGCCAGCCAGTGGACGTTGCGACGGGTCTTGCGCTGCTCGTTGTGGGTGTCGATGAGCTCGCGGATGACGAGGGCGGCCAGGCGGGCCGACCGCTCCTCGACCTTGAACTCGATAAAGTCCTGGGCGACGGCGTTGTTCTTGAGCCCGCGCGCCAGGCCCTGCATCTTCTCGACGCGGGCGACGGCCGGCTCAAACTGCTGCAGGGCAATGTCAATGTCCAGCTCGTCCATCTGGCTCTCGACCCAGCGCAGGTTCTGCTGCTTGCCGTCGACCTCGATGAGCATGTCCTTGATGTCGGACAGCGTCTCCAGCAGGTCCGTCTTCTGCAGCAGGCCCGGGTCGCGCGACGCAAAGTAGTTGATCGTCTCCTTGGCCTTGTTGTTGGCCTCCATCTCCGACTGGATGCCGCGCCGCAGCTCCTCCACCACCTTGCGGATGTTGAGCAGCAGCGCCGCCTTTTCGGGGTGCTCGGCCTTTTCCGTCCGGTAGATGACCGTCTCCTTGCCGACACCGCGCACCATGATGGCGTCGGCGAGCTTGGACCGCACGGCGGCACCGCCGCCGCTGCCACCGGCAGCCGACGACGCGGCCTCGCCGGCGCCGGCCATGTCGATGACCTCAATGTCCAGCAGCGGCCAGCAGCGGTCGGCCACCAGCTTCAGCATGGGGCCCGTGCTGGCGCTGCCGCCGGGGGCGTCGGCCTTGCGCTTCTTGCGCGACGCCACCAGCAGGTGGTCGTTGAGCAGGAAAATCTGCATGGCCCGCCGCGACTTGTACGTGGCATTGTCGAGCTCGATCCACGGCCCGGCATTCTGCACGACGTGGCGGCCCAGCGCCATGGGCAAGAACTTTTGCGAGCCCTCGACGTTCTTGTACAGCGCCTGCATCTGCGAGTTCCACAGCGCCGTGCGGTCGGCCACCGAGCTGCGCTTGTCGCGCTTGCTGAGGCCGGTGGCGAAGCCGGACGTGCCCAGGTCGCTGCCGCCTCCCACCGAGAGGCCGTTGGCGCCCTGGCGGGCCGACGAGGCCGACCGCAGCGCCGTCGTGTTGGTCTTGAGCTCCGCCATGAGG
Organism: Harringtonia aguacate; assembly: GCA_014183095.1. Lineage (NCBI taxonomy): Eukaryota > Fungi > Ascomycota > Sordariomycetes > Ophiostomatales > Ophiostomataceae > Harringtonia > Harringtonia aguacate. The sequence continues at coordinate 200,658 of JACCPH010000033.1, forward strand.
TTGCGCAGCGTGCGCATCTCGCCCTTGAGCTTCTCCGCCTCCTTGCTGATCTTGATGAAATGCGTCCGGTTCTGGTAGATGTTCTGCTGCAGATCGGCCGACGCCCGCGCCCGCAGCTTGTGCAGTGCCTCCTCGTACCGCCGGATCTCCTCCTCCGACGCGTCGCTCAGCATCGTCGCCACATACTGGTCGGGCGCCAGTGCCGGGTCGCGCAGCGCCTTGACCTCCACGGGAATCAGAGCACTGCTGCCACCTCCGCCACCGCCGCCGTTCGCACCGCGTCCCGACCCGCCGCTGCCGCCGCCGCCACGGTCGCGGCTTCGGTCATCGCCACCTCGCGAGCCCGGAGGCACCGCACCACCCTGTCGCCGGTCTCGAGTGGACGACTCGTATCGGTCAAAGGAAGGCAGGGACGGCACGGGCGGTGCAAACTCGTTGCTGGGCAGATCGTTGAAGCGAGTCGAGTAGCGGCGCTTCACGAGGTCCGACGTCTGCCTGTGTCAGAAAGTGGCAAGCCCCCAAGGCAACGGGCCGTTCTCTCAGCGTGAGCACATACCTTGCCTCCAGACTGCGGCGGTGGCCGGGGCCTGGGTACCGCCTGCGGGTCGCCCGGTCGTGGTCCGCCCGAGGGCCGTGGCACGGAGCCAGGCAGACTGTTGTTGGGAATCGGGGCAGAGATCTGCCTGGGCGCGCTGATGACGGGCCGCGGCTTCCTCTTGCTGCCGCTGCGCAGCGATATCTTTCGCTTGTCCTCCGACATGGCTGCATGTGCAATGTCGCCTGTGTCTGCCCGTGGTCGTCTCGGCACGTCTTCTCTCTGCTGGTGGCTGTGTCAACAGGTCGACGTGTCCTGCACTCGTCTTCTTGATGCTTCGATTTTTGCAGCACCAATCCGGCGACGGCTGGGCTGTGTGCGGCGTCGTTGCAAGAGACCTCATGCACGTCGTGGTCGAAGCTCGCAGCATGATGGCGTCGAAACGCTGTCTCCGCTCAACTCCATACACGTAGTCACGTCACGTGCACTTTGCGTTTGATGAGCAAATCCCCCCTGCAGCAACTCTGCGGTGATTGGCCAATCACAGCCGGGGCGGTCCATAGCTCCAGCATCAGGCGGTTTTTCGGTAGGAGGCGGAAGGCGGTACAGCGCCCTGATTCTGGTAATCTTCGCTGTGGCGCTGCGCGCTATAGAGCGAATTATAGGCCCAGATTTGGCAGCTTGGCCAAAATTTTAACTGGAGAAAATTGGCAGGTTTATCGCGAGGCAGCGCAGGTGGGCCGAAAAAAATAACCACAACACGAACGTCACCTCGAGAAAACAACCCCCCCCCCTCGACCTCCAAGGCAGCCACGGCGAAACCAGGCCCATTGTCGAGCTCGTTGCGCGCAGGGAGCTTCCAATCGGAACGAACAGGGAGAGATCATTCGATCAAGAGTCGCATCTGCCAGCGATTGCGTCCGGCCTGCTTTTTTTTTTTTCCTCACTGAGCAGCGACAACTGAATTTTTTCGCTTTCGGCATCCCTCGTGGGCCGACTGACGCCGTTTTACGCTTCAACCCCCGACCCCCCCCCCGACCCCGTCTCGACCTCTTGCCCACCGGGCCTATCCCATCTGTTCACGTGCGAGCGCCGAACCATGTCGCAGCAGCAGTCGACTTTGACGACGGCATCCATTGCCGCCTTGGCAACGGGTCTGGTTGGTGAGTAGCAGCGCACGCGATCTTTTTCTCTCTCTTCTCTCATCCTGCTGCTCCATCTGCTCCCCTACCCCCCAGTACTGACACACCACCAGCCTATGCCATCTACTTTGACTACCGGAGGCGGTCGCAGCCCGAGTTCCGCCGGCTCCTGCGGCGAAACGAGCGGCGGCAGGCGCGCGCCGAGAAGGAATTGGCCCAGCAGGAGCTCGTCAAGCAGCGCGAGGTGATCAAGCTGGCCGTCGACCTGGCCAAGGCCGAGGGCTTCCCGACGAGCGTGGAGGAGAAGGAGGCCTACTTCCTGGATCAGGTCTCCAAGGGCGAGACGCTGAGCACAGACGGTGAGCACGATGCCTCTCGCACACGGCCGTTTTTCGCTTCATTGCTTTCTTGGCTTTCTCTTCTCGACGGCTGACTGACTGGCATAGCCACCAAAAACATCGAGGCCGCCCTCCACTTCTACAAGGCCCTCAAGGTGTACCCGACGCCGGGTGACCTCATACGGATCTATGACCAGACCGTGTCCAAGGTGAGAGACTATCCTCTATGCCGTACTTTTGTTTTGCTGCCCAGCGTGCCTAACCAACTCCTTCCCAGCCCATCCTCGACGTCCTCGCCGAGATGATCGCCGTCGACTCGGAGCTCAACATCCGCGACCTGGGAACCGCCGCACCGGTCAGCGTCAATGTCAACGACCTGTTCCCGCCAACGGTGGGCCTGGACTAGAGAGCACCCTTTCTCTCTCTCTATCTCTCTCTCTTAGACCCCCATCCAGACCGTCGCAGCCGCTGTGCGCCCCGTCGTCGCGTCCATCCGGACTGGACTGCACAATTCAGCAACAATCGCGTCCTCCTCCACCACCCAACCCCCAAACTCCGTGTCGGTTCGGTCGGCTTGCCGACCAACCCACCAAAAACTCCACTCTCCCTATATTCTTCAAGTGTTTTACAGCCCAACCCCCCCCTTAAAAAAGATTTGTATTGTACCCTTGTCCGGAATCGGATCCTGCCATGAATAAGTAGAAACACAAAGAGGACGGGGCACAAAAGGAGGTCTGGACCGGCCTGGTATGTCCGTTTTCTTTTTATTTTCTATCTCTCTCTCTATCTCTCTCTCTCTCTATCTATAACGACCTATGTCATGGGAGGCCCCCGGGACTTGTTTTCTGTTTCTCCCCATGTTCATGTTTGCCCGGGTGCAATGACTCTTTTTTTGTTACGTCTATTTGGAGAAAAACCAGGTGCATGGAAGCGGGTATATAGAAAGGGGGGGGAAAACACACGAATTGGCAAAAAAAAAAGAAAAGAAACTCATGTTGATAACACCTTTTGTCGATGCTGTTTTGGCTCTCCCTCCCGTTGGAATGTGTGTGGTCTTGGGGCGAGATAGTTTCACGTCTTTGTGTTTTTTATATATTTGCGTACAGCTAAAAAATGCTCCATATACTTTGTGTGCATATCTTTCCGTGAAACACCTGTGGATGAGATCCTTTTCGGCTCCTCTATATGTACCCAAAGCCATGCCAAAGAACACCGCTACACCGCTGCTTCCGTCCCGCTCCCTCTCCCTCTGCCTCTTCCCTCCTCCCTCACTGCTCTCCTTCCCTCCTCTCCCTCCTCTCCCTCCTCTCTCCCCCCCCCCCCTTACCGGGCAATTGACCGCCCCTTGCGATCGACGCGCTGATCACGCGGGTCGAAGCCGCCGCGGCCCCAGTTGGCCCACTCGGGCGTCGCGGCACCCATGTAGTCTTCGGGGGCAAAGTCGCCGTCGGGCCCCTTTTCCTGCAGCAGCGCAAAGAACTTGTCGTAGTCGATGAGCGTGTGCCAGCGGCCGTCGACGCGGAAGCGCTCGCTGGCGATGAGGACGCAGCAGCTGTGGGCGTGCTCGGCGGCGAGGCCGTAGGCGAGGCCGCGGCGCTGCAGCTCCTGCTCGAGGGCGACGACAAACTCGGACACCTCGTGGTAAAAGGGCACGTTGGCCATGGTGAGGCCGGCGCCCGCCGACGTCGACGTGCCGCAGTAGGTGACGCCCTTGATCTCGATGAAGCAGGGCAGCGCCTGCTCGACGAGGTCGGCGTAGCCGCGCACCTCGTCCTCGACGTTGAAGCCCTTGACCAGCGTCAGCCGGAACACGGTGCGCTGGCGGAACCGCTTCTCGCGCAAAATCGCCAGACAGCGCTGGAACCGCTCCCAAAAGTCGCGGTGCAGCGGCCGGTCAATCTTGCGCAGCGACTCGCGGTTCGTCGCGTCAATCGACACGTACAGCTGCGTGACGTGCTGCAGCGCCGCCAGCTGCTCCGGGTGCTGCGCGTTGCACACGAGAAACGACGAGATGCGCTCGCCGTGCAGCATGCCCAAGAACTCGTTAATGTGCGGGTAAAAGATGGGCTCGCCCACCAGCGACAGCGCGCAGTGCCGGATCCGCAGCGCCTCGGCAAACCGCTCCGCCCGCACACCCGGCACGCCGCGCAGGCCCTTGATCTTCTGGTAGTGGTTCGCCTTGACCCCGTTGAAGATGAGGTCGGGCGGGTCCACCACCCACCGCCACGTCGTGCCCACCGGGTTGGTGCCGTGCCGCCAGCAGAAGACGCACTTGTTCGAGCACGACAGCGACGGCGTCGTCTCCATGCACTGGTGCGAGTTGATGCCGTAAAACGAGAACTTGTAGCACGACCCGCGTCCGCGCAGCGCCGACTTGGTCCACCGGCAGATCTTCACCCCCGAGTGCGACCCCACGATCGCATACCCTTGCTTCGTCAGCGACTTGTATGTCGGTGAGTCCTTGGCCACCATCTCCTTCACGGCAGGTGCGGCAGCGACGGTGGCGGTTCGTCCTGGCTTTGTCTTGCGGCTGACGCCGTTGCCGTTGCCGTTACTGTTGCCATTGCCGTTGTAGGAAGTAAAGTCGATGGCTATCGGCGCCGACACCGTGGCGGCGGCAGCAGCAGGTGAATCCTGCGAATCCCGCAGCATCCGGCCCAGATCCTCGACGTCGTCAATGGCCTCCTTCTTTGACCGCTTCTTGCTTGCGTCGGCAGCAGCGTTGTCGCCGAAGAGCACTTCGTCATCCTCGTACTCTTCCTCCTCGCCGTCCGCCTCTTCGTCGTCGCTCTCCACTGGATCGCCAGACCCGGGAACGCCTTCACCCAAGCTGCCGGTCCGTGCCAGGAGACTGAGCACGTCCACCACGCCCTCGGTCCATTCGCCCAGCCGCAGCGCAGCGTCAGACTTCATGTCGCCACAGCCGACAGGGAAGGCGCGCTTGCGGCCAGACAGTTTGGCCATCCACTTGTCAATCTCCTTGGCCTGGAAGCAGAAGCCCTCGTCCTCGGTGGGCCAGCCTTCCCGGTCGCCAAAGCCAAAGACAGAGTAGCCGAGCAAGGGCATCAGCGGCGAGGTGTCTATCCGGAAGTCGTGGTGCGTCTCCTGGAGGTGTTCCAGGAAGGTGTCGTTGATAGAGTCAATATTGTAGCTGGGGATGAGGAACAGGTAAAAGTAGTCGACGGCCTTGGCGCCGTCTTCTGTTTGTTTGGGGGGCGTAATAAAGTATTCGTCCAGGTCCACCTCCGCCAGGTCCAGAATTTGAGGGGCAGCAAAGACCTGTCCGTCGGGCTTCTCGATCGCACGGAGGGCTTCGCCGAGCTTCCCAGCGTAGTCTTGGACCGTCTTGGCCGTGGAACCCGTCAGAGAAGAGAAGAAGACGAGCGTCTGTATCCGCGACGGCAGACTAGCAGCTGTGCCTGCACCATTCTGTGACTTGGGCAGCTCCCCCCTTATCCTACGCGGTCCTGAAGTCGCCGTCGCTGACTTGTTCGGTGCTCTGGCTCCCGTCGCCGTCGCCGCATTGCCGCTCTGGTCATCGAGGTTCTTCTCTCTGCCAGCGGCCTCTGTCGGCAGCTGACGGTCTCCTTTGTCATCTTTCCTCTCGGGAGGCTTCTTGTCGTCCTTCCGGTCGTTGCCGTACAGTTTGGGAAAGACCAGGAGCTTTTCCTGGTTTTCGTCGGTTTCTGTCAGGTGGAGGTATATGCGCAGGACGAGCAAGGCCGCAAAGACGGAGAGGAGGACGGGCACTCGATATGTGTGCCATAGGCCAGTGACCTCTGCACTGGGTCAGCCCAATACACAGCATGAAATCCAAAAAAAAAAAATTGACGCGATGCTCACCATTCACCAAGTTGCCGACAAAGGGGCCAGGCCCCCACGATACCGACGCCATGGCTCGCGGTCTCGACGTGCTGAATGCGGGCCTGGAGTGAAGCTCTGATTTTTTTGATGGGGACAATAGTTAGTCGGCGAATTGTAGAACCCCTCATTCGCTATGACACAAGAGGTGACTAAGTGGCATCTAGGCGGTCTGCCCCGGATTGGCGGCCTGAAACGGCATTTACTGATATTATTACTACCGGTTTAGGGCCATCGCGAATGCTTTTTGTTAATATCGAAATTACCAAATGCCATGTCTCGTATGCAGAATCGTGCATAAATACGACGAAATCCGGACCGAGAATGACAAATAGCTTCTAATGTCATACCTCCATGTCTATTTTAACCCGGCCGTGCTTCCCAATGAGACCGAGTGTTGAAACCCAACGATGATCGCTCCAAGTCTAAATACTGTGTTTGCTTGCTGCCGCCCAATGCATCTCTAATTGCAAAAAAAAAAACTTCCTGACTCCTATGCTCCTCTACACCGTCCGGTCTGCTCCAGCCTGCGCCGTCTTAGGACGCAGGTCCTTCAAGCAGGGAGCATGGAAGATGTCACCGGTCGAGGCCAGGTGGATGGTCTTGGTCGCCACGACAAGCCAGAGAGCGACAACGCAGGCGGAGAAGAACTGCAGCCCAGGTCAGAAAAAGCGTTCAGACGGAAAGAGCGGTTCGGATCCACAGAATCCTGCTTCCCGCTTACCTCGGTGAGCACTTTGAAAAACGTGCTGGACAACTCCGTGGCCATGAGGCCGGTGCAGGTCGTGAAGACGCCCAGCGGGAACGTGAACCCCCACCATCCCATGTTGAAGGGGAAGGACTTGGTCGTCATGATGGAGAAGAGGGCAAAGACCAGCCAGCCCAGGGCGGCGCCCCACATGACAAAGGCGCAGAGGATGCCCACCATGTAGAGCACGACGCCGCCGTTCAGGGCGCTGGCGGCCAGGGCGCTGGGGCTCGCGTCGCTGATCTCTTGGCCGTTGAAGGCGCCCGTGACGGGCAGCAGGTTGATGGCCACCTTGCCCAGCTGCTGGATGGCGAAGCCGCCCTGGCCCAGTGGGCCGATGGGCAAAAAGACAGAGACGATGACCTCGCGCGGCGGCAGGTCGTGGATCTGCAAGCGCAGGAAATAGATGGCCATGATGAAGAGGGAAAACGCCTGGCCGAGCCCCCAGATGATGTACGACACCACGATCGTCGTCACGGCATAGTCGTGGTTGGGCAGCACCTCGGCCACTATGCCGCCCGTGGCAGCGGCGACGACGACGGGCACGACAGGCAGCAGCAGCGCCGCTGTCATGTTAGACAGCTGGTTGCGGTGGTGGTGGACGCTGTGCAGAAGAGGCATGAGCATGGAAAGACAAAAGGTGACAAAGGTAAGGTAAGGTGAGGTGAGGTGAGGTGAGGTGGCGAGTGTTACGTTGGACTTACACAATGAACGGGATGATCAGACTGGAGGCCAGCGAGACGACCGCATCGATCCACCACAGGCCCCAGGCCAGGTAGATGGCCCAGTTTCCCCAGTCTGCGCACACGAACACAATCATGTTGATAATGGCTGCGACCTGTCAGCAGTGATCAAGAGACCCTCGAGATGGCACAGAGAGGGGGGGAACGCACTCGCAAAGCCCATCGGCAAGCAGCCAAGAAAGAGCGACTGTACTGGGTGCTTGATCATGACCTTCCAGATCTCGGGGTAGAGCACATAACGTGCTATGGTCACGGCCATGAAGATGGAAAAAAGGCCAATGTTGAGTGCGAAAATGCCCCAGGAAATGTACCGTACCCACTGGGCGTTGTATGGCAGATTGTGTAGTAGGATGGATACAATGCCTGTTCCCATGTTGACGGAGAACCATCTGCGCAGTCAGCACGTGAAATCCTGCCGGACATGGCAGAGAGGAGCATAGGAGCAGAGACTTACGATGGCGTAAAGTTGCGCACGATTCGCCGCCAGCCGACGTTCTCCTTGTCTTCGATACTGGCATTACAAGGCGGGCTGCTGATGTTGTCTGGGCGCATTGTCTTCTCGGACAGCTTTGGCCGGCTGCCGGCCGCCGAGGTGATCTCCGGCGCTTCGCCTTCTGTGACGTCCATGCCTTCCACGATAGTGTTCGTGCTGGGCAGGTTCATGCTGAACTGGCGGGCATGGCTGAGATTTATAGTTGTGGTGGTGGTTTCGGTCGCCATCGTGTGTCTCGTTGAACAATACTGATTTGCTTCCAGTGGCAACAACTAGAGCTAAAAAAAACGGTATATTACAACAAAGGCGGCTCGCTTTCGTTCTTGGTCACAGAAACAACTTGAAAAAGACGGCACATCCAGATATTATATATAGCTGCCAACGGCAACGCCATCCCGAACCTCCAACGGCTGAGTCACAGAAATCCGGGAGGCCGGTGTGCCACGCCCGGTTCCGTGCCGTTGATGCCGTCTGCTCTGCTCCTATTTTGCGGGCGTCGCTGTCCGCATCTGGGGTACAAGTGCACTAAGCGGCTCTCGGTGCCGTCTCGGGTGGGTCTTTGCAAACAATCACCTGCGTCCGAGCAGTGAAAGCCGCAGACGCAGAATCAGGGCCGAAAGAAGTACCAAAGATATCGAGACTTCCGTACGGATCATTCCATGGTGAGCTGGCATTCCGCGTGCTGCTTCGTGATAGAGACCTGCCGCCTCCGAAGAGAGCAATTTTGGCAGGCATCGAGGCGAACGGCACCGAGAAGAACGGGTCTGGGCTTCTTCCGTTTGCACTAGCCCGGCTTTTATTTTATCTGCTCGTGCTTGTAAAAAATCTACACCCCAGGTGAGGCTGAGTCCACGCAGCCGATTGGTTGGAGCTGGCCCACCACGAATGCCCTGTATCCATACGAGATCTTACGCGCTGACTATCTCCACGTGATTACACCGCTATGCTAAGCAGTAGCGAAAACGGACCTAACATCCCTTGTTTCCAGGCGCTCCTAGGCCATCTTAGGTTTCGGGGCACCCTAAAAAAGCCCGTATCTCTCCCATAAGCCAGCGTATTTTCCCATGCTCGTAGTTTCATTTTTGCATTCTTTTTCTGCCATTTCTACCGTTATCTGTGCAATTTTCCGATATGCCACGCAATTCTGCCGTATTACACACCGTCCCCCGAACCCGTGTTGCGCAAGAACAAGAGCCTCAGAAAATCCGGCGAAATAACGCTACACTGATTCCTTGTGTTTGGTTGTGGCCGCCGGTTCAACGTGCGCTACCGAGATCGGATCGGAAGTGGACGAAGGCAGCGACCAGCGGTAAGAGATAGCTGCCGGTATCTCTAACGAATCCCGAGTCGCATAGCCAGACAAAGGCCGGGTCAGTCATATGACACCGCCCTCTCTGCCTGAGCCAATTTCACTTTCGAGAGCGACGGTCCAAAACAGGGAAGTCCACGCAAAGTCCACGCAAAGTCCACGCAAGCCGGACTTATCCGACGTTCTGCCCTCCCCCTCCCCCCCCGCCATCCATCCAGGTGGCCAGAGTGTCCCCCTCCTGAGTGCCGGCAGAGACCTGTCGAAATCGAACCATTGTCATCCCCCTTTTCCATCATCAACACAACGAACATCCATTGACCATATCATCAAACAACATCATTGTCCCCCAACACAACATCATTTCAATCATCCATAGAAAGAAACCATGGCTGTTGGCATTCTCCTTCCGGTGTCCAATGAATTGGCGGCGTCGTCCCATCTTGATCGTGCGGATGATGTGTCTCAGTTCGAGCACCTCGTCCAGGCATTGAAACAGGCTCTGGGGCCGTCGTCGGGTCTGACTTCAGACGATGTCGATGTCGGGTATCTCATGCGTCTGATGGAGCAGTACGATGCCAGCGAAGAAGGGTGGATGCCGTACAAGTTTGGCGACACCAACCATGGCTACACCCGCAACCTTGTCGACGAGGGCAATGGAAAGAGCAACCTGGTAAGACGCTTTCTCTTTCCTTTTCTTCTCTGCCCACTTGACTCTTCTCTCCCCCCTCTCTCCTTTCCTCCCTATGCCAAACAACTTTGTAAAGGACGTCCCGGGGCATATGAGTAACACTCTCAAACACAGCTTGTGCTTGTGTGGTCGCCAGGCAATGGCAGCGCGATCCATGACCATGGCAATGCCCACTGCGTGATGAAGATCCTGCGTGGGAACCTGACCGAGACGCGCTATGCCTTTCCCGAAGACAACGTCGAGGGGCCCATGAAGGTCATCTCCGAGAAGACGCATCCCGAGAACGCCGTCGCCTACATGGCCGACGAGCTCGGCGTCCACCGGGTGTGGAACAAGGGCAGCGACTTTGCTGTGTCCCTCCACTGTAAGTACACTTCTCCCGAGGAAAAAGACTTCTTGTCCACGAGATGAGCGACGCTGACCACGATGATCATCTCGCAGTGTACACCCCGCCCAACGTGGCCAAGGGAGGCTGCAACATCTTCAACGCGGAGACGAGTAAAATGTCGCATATCAGCAAGTGCGGCTACTACACCGCGTATGGGAAGAGGGTCCGGGACAACTGAATGACAACCACCAGATGTGGAAATGTGACGACTTCATGACTGCAAGGGAGTGTGTAATGGATATTGATAGCACGGGGAAGGAGGGAGGAGGTGAAGGGGCAGAGTAAAGGGGAATCGAAGAAGACATGAGGCGAAATGTTGCAAACCTCTCTCTGTTTTGAACTGTCCCCTTTGCTTTTTTCCTTGGATATTTGGGGTGATCTTTGGCGTCCTTGTGTGGTCGACCCGACCAGGTTTCAGCCCGAGACCTGCTCGTTTCTTTGGGGCCGCCACAGCAACAAGAGACCCGGTGTATGGCCGGACAATAGGGGATAGTCGTCTTCAACAGCACGAAAGCCACTGAAATGAAACGATGAAGTTCAAAAGGGCAGAGGAGTGCGGCGACCGAGGGCTTTAAACAGGCAGCCGGGCTCTGACCGCTGCAATATGATTGGCTCAAAACCATTGCGTGATTGCCTCCGCTCACGGTAGGGGTGCAAAATCTTAACTAGTGGAAACTTTTTTGATCACGTGAAAACTTTGTATCTTGTTTGGGACCCCTTGGATTTGGTGGGCGAACATAAGGTTAAAAAATACATGAATACAGAATGGGAAGAGAAAAGAAAAGACAAAAAGGTCAAAAAAAGAATCAAAAATCTCCCAAAATTTTGTATAACCCAGGCGACGCGGAAAGCCTCCGGCATCGGCCAAGAAGGGAAGAAAAAACAAATCGTTCACTTTATCCATTGGAGCACAGAATGTTACGAAAGGGACAAGCCCTTGCCTCCTCTCTGAGAGCTCGGCTACGCGTGGCCGGCCATCCGCCGCTGGCGGCGCTTGTGCATGTTGCGGCGCGTGTTTGTGGACAGCGCCTCGGCCGTGGGGATGGCGCCTGGCAGGGCGACCTCGGTGGCGTCGAGCTTGGAGCCGGCATTGGGCGGTCCGTTGTAGTCGCCGTCGCTGCAGGCGTTCTGGATGGCCCGGCACTTGGCGTCCCACACGTCGCAGTTGGCGGAGCCGGTGGGCGGTGCCGTGTTGTAGCAGACCTCTTCCTGGGCCCAGCAGTCGGCCGAGGCGGCCCAACAGCCGTCCTGGGTGGAGTAAGAGGGGACCTCGACGCCGCACCAGTTGGCGTTGATAATGATGCACTCGGTGGCATCGGTGATGAAGCTGGAGCCCTCCTTGGCCGTGGTCTCGCTGACGGCACTGATTGTCAGATCTCTCTTGGACACGCCCCTACGCTTGTGCTTGTGCTTGCGGGCCGAGCACGACGAGGACGAGGACTTGTTCGAGACGGCCGATGCGGTCTTGGATGCAGACGATGTCGTGGACGATGAAGACGTCGGCGAGGCAGAGGACGTGTAGGACGAGGATGAGTACGAAGAAGTCGGAGACGATGAGGACGTGGCCTTGGACGAAGTCTTGGACGAAGTCTTGGACGAAGTCTTGGACGAGGTCTTGGACGAGGACGTCGCAGACGACGCAGACGACGCAGACGCAGACACAGACGAAGACGAAGAAGACGACGAAGCCGAGCCGCCCTCGGGATAAAATACCTTTGGACCCGGGATCGGGTAGGGGAAGTCGGGCTGGTAAATGTTAAAAGACACCGACTCCTCGCCAGCCTGGATGTAGCCCGGGATGGTGACTGCCTTGGCGCCGGGGATCGTCAGCGAGGAGACCGGGGCGTCGGCGTTGGCCTCGATGTAGACCTGCGCGCAGCCGAGGTAGAACTGCGGGTCGCCCTCAAAGGCTTGGTGCAGCGCCAGCAGCTCGGGACGCACGAGATAGAGGCCCGCGGGCAGGCCGGTGGGCAGGTCGATAGACAGCAGACCGTTGTTGTTGATGAGCTTCTCGGTGCAGTACAGCCCCGTCTCGTTGTCGTAGCCGTCGTCCCAGATCTTGAACCAGCCAGACGAAGGCGAGGTCAGGTCCGAGGTCATGTCGGCGACCTGCTTCAGGTACACGGCGCAGGGCCCCTTGTGGGAGACGTCGAGGACGCCCGGCTCCGAGCCCGCGGGGTAGGCGCGGAACTCAAAGGTGAGCTTGCTGCCAGATTCCACGGGGCAGGTGTAGTTGACCGGGGCCAGACCATCGCGTCCTACACACACCAAATTTGTCAGTCTCTCTTGTCTCTCTTTTGTCTTTGCTTGAAACGAGGCTAGGCTTGCCGAGATGGGAAAGAGGGGATGGTGGGGGAGGGTTCTTACCGCAGATCATATCACTGCTGCTCAGGTCCTCGACAGGGTATGTCGCGGTGGCGCCATCGCTGGACTGGCGGACACAGGTGCCGTCGCCCTGGTTGACATCGTTGACAAAAAAATTCGTAAAGGCTGTGTGGGCGTGGGCAACGGCAGCCAAAGCGGCCACAATGGTAAAGGTGCTAGCATGCATGGCTGTAGACAATTTCCAGCTGGTGTTGTATGTGTCTTAGAATGAATGTGAGGCGTTTCAAACGCAAAAGTTGTCAAAGGTTCTCGCGTCCTGGCGCGCAAGAAAGTGAAGGGAGTGACTTTAAGGGGAGAATGGGAGAATGAACGAAAAAGAGCCTCTCTGAACAGGTAGCAAAGGACTGTGGGAAAGGAGTGAAAGAGAGAGACGTGAGCAAAGGAAGGACGACGACCCAGTCGAGGCTCTTGTGAAAATAAAAGGAAAGAAAGAAAACAAACAGGAGTGAAAGGGAGTGCAAATACAAACGACAATGAATCTTTCTAGAGACCCGGCAAAGGGACGAGAACGAAAACTTCCATCTCGGACCACACGAGCTGGCTCACTTATATGTCTGTATGACAACTACGCCCACCAAGCGGGACTGGGTTCCAGAGCAGAGCCTAGTACGCGCTGCCGAGAAGGAAGGGACTAAGTGTAATTGGAGGAGGTTCAGGCCCCTTACTCCGTTGTGCCTGTCCAGCACCCTAGACCCATGCAACAAAGTGTCCGAGTTTTCCAGTTGTTTTCCTCCAATGGATGCCCGCTCTTTTAACTTTAAAATGCTTATTTTATGATTATTTCCTTATTTCTTAATTCTCGTCCCATCCAGAGGGTCACCCTTCCCCCCTTCACCTGCGACGTGGCGTTCCGAAGGGGTGCATCCCGAAGGCGGCGGCACCACTATGAAGGCGTTATGTAGGTCGGACCCCAGATGGTGACGGCCATCTGAGCTGGACGTTGTGAGTAGGGGGCAGAAACGGTTGGCTGTCGTGCACGCACTACCTGTATGAGGTTGGCGCTGACAGACACACAGCTCACAAGGAACAGAACGTTCCCCTGTCACGTGTGGCAGCTAATCAACTGAGGAAAGAGCGGCATGGTCTACGAGTATGTATCTTATATGCATGGCGTAGATTTTGTTTTCCAAAATAAATGTTTCAACCTTGCATGTTTCGTTCCAGGGGGGGCATCCAGCGATCTGTGCCCCGATTGGCCGTCATCCAGGGCTACATCCTGGTCTAGCAGGCATTGGAGATGCCGTCGCGCGCGCGCCTTCTTGGCTGCGCGCCTAGGGGCTTTCTCCTGCGACTCCCAAGCCCTGGGCAAATTTCCTACTCTGGATTCTGACTAATATGCAATAAGATATCTTTCTTGGCCGAACCCTCGTCTGGCGTTGGCGCCAAGGTCCTTGAAACATGCCCGTAAAAGGGGCCTCTCCGCTGCTGCTCGCAGAATGGGGGAGGGGGAGGAGGGGGGTCCGTCAGCCTGCGAGATGCAGCGCGCCTTTGAGCCGCCCTGGGCATGCATGCATGGGCCAGAGGGACTCCTCCGAAAAGGCGCTTATACGCAGCGCAGTAATACAGTGTGGTCCGTTCACATCAACCCGACGAGAATGAAAGACTGCAAGAATCCGAACGCCCCGACCACAGCTGTCTTACCACCACTACAACTCGCACCTGCCACCTGCCACCTGCCACCATGCGAGTGTGCGTTCGTGAGTGGAGATTCGTCTCTATATTATTCATATCTTTTTTTTTTTTCGCTTTTCCTTTTGTGTGACTGTCCCTCTCCGAACGTTCATGTAACCATCGGGTCTCCTTGCATATACCGTTACAAAGCCAGAAAAGAAAAAAAGCATCTATGCAAAACATGTGGAAGAAAACGGACATGTAATCATTTCCTGTTGTCACCTCTCGTCTCGCCCGTTTTTTTTTCTTCCCCCCCCTCCCTTCCTTCCCCTTCCATCCCCGTCATGGTCTATTTAGTGGTGTTTCGCTTTTCGTGGCCGTAATTTACAAGGGAGAGAGAGTGAAAAAGGAAAACAAAGTTCTAGACCAACGGCGAGGGCCAAGGAAATGCAATTTCCACTTCTTGTCTCCTCGCATCGGTCACTCGTTGGGGGGGGGGGGGGGATTGGGATTTGAATGTGGGTGGTTCGTCATCGTATGTCATTTTTTTCGCCCTTTTACTCGTTGATCTTGGCCAGGATGCTGGGAAAAAAAGTCAGCATGTTGGTTTCGTGCCGAGATATATAAAGGGTATAAAGGGAGCAGGGGTGACAGGGGGGAGGGGCAGCTTACTCGCTGTCGCGGAACAGGTGGTACTCATCCTCGCCGACCTTGATGGGGCTGCCGCCAAACATCGGGATGAGCACCTTGTCGCCGGGGGCCACGCCCATCGGTGTCCGCTTGCCGTCCTTGTCGAGGGCGCCGGGGCCGACAGCCAGGACCTTGGCCTCGTTGAGGTCCTTGACGCTGGACTCGGGCAGGAAGATGCCGCTGGCCGTCTTGGCCTCGGCCTTGATACGCTGCACGAGCACCCGGTCGAGCAGGGGGACGAGGGACTTGATGGAGCGAATCGAGCTGGCCTGGAGAGGGAAGATTAGCGCTTTCTGCTTCTTTGCCTCCTTGCTTCCTTGCTTCCTTGGCCTGGCCGTTTTGCAATTTGCTATACCGCTGACCGGCCAGGCCGGACTCGGCCAATGGCAGCGGACCCAATTGCACTCACCATTGTGACAGAGTCTGAAAGAATTCCCGGGGTTTGGAGGAAAAGGTGGGCAGAAAAAGAGGCGTGGTTGAACAGTCGGATGGTGTGGACGGGAGGAATAGCGGGCGCCGGAAGGGAAAGTTTTTGCGGGTTAAAAGAGAAATCCAAGAGCTTCCAAGAGCATCTAGAAACCCTGTCGTGATGGGTCTAAATTTTTTGGGCTTCGGGCCAACGGATTATCCGGCGCCGCCGTTTAAGCATTCCAATGACGACGAGCCTAAACCAAACACAATCGCCCGGGAGAGCGAGCCTTGCGGCCCATGTAACCTCGGCACACACCAGTGACAAGACGAGACGAAAAAAAATGTTGCACTGAAGAATGCTTGTTCATAATACTCATAGTCCACCTGTCTAAAAAGTATTCCAAATGAGCGGCCTCAATCTAATCTAATGTAGTCCAAGCCCTCCAGTCGTCTCTCGGAGTCCTATCCTATCCCTTGTCTACCTATGAAGAGAGATGAAAAAGCCAAAGCAAACGAATTCCCTAGTAAAATGACGTGAAGCAAAGCAAAGGTTTCCAAACACGGGTTCCCACACTTGCCTTCACTTGCATCCCATAGAAAACGGCCCGTCTGTGGAAATACCAACTCTTGCCGGCCTCTTCTGCGTTCCCCCTCCACCCTTCTCTGGACCACGATCTTGTCATCACTATTTCATAGGTTGCGAAGGCGGCTCCAGGACGTGCGTGTGTGTGCCTGAGCGGAGGACCTTGCCTGGCTCAACTTGCCGGCACACGACGGTGTTGGCAACCCAGGGGTCCTTGATCAGGTCATCCATCGTTATTCTCTCCTTGGGGTCAATCTTCAGCATGCCCCCAATGACATGTCTGCTCTCGCGCGGCAGAAGGCGCAGGATGCGCCACGGACCCTTGATGACCTCCCGCTTCTCGGCTGGCTTCTCGGACTTGTCTCCGGGCTTCGCGCCTGACTTGTCGGCGTGATCGGCGGTGGCCTCTTTCTTGTCATCGTCTTTATCTTTTGCCTCTTTCTTCTCCTCCTTCTTTTCCTCCTTCTTCTCCTCCTTCTTCTCCTCCTTCGTTTCCTCTTTCACCTCTGCCTTCTTCTCCTCCTTCTCTTCTTTCTTTTCTTCGGCCTTGTCGCCCTTCTTCTCCTCCCCATTCTTCGGCACATCATGCAGCGACTTGTGCTTAGCAAGAGACAATTTGGAGGGGTCGTGGCCGGGAGTTGGCTCCGCGGCAAACAGCTTGTACGAGTTGTCTGTCAAGCGTGGAACTTTCCACGGGAACCGGCGGAGAGTCATGCAGCAGAAGATGATCGCAAGCGACCAAATATCCACTGCTGTAGGATCGTATTTCCGCTCATCGTACACTTCAGGAGCCAGGTATGGGTCGGAGCCCACAATGCCTGCAAAAGTTAGGAGCGAGCGAGAGAGGAAGTAGATGGGCAAATTTGTTCACGTACCTGTGGCCATGACAATGCCGTTTTCAAACGGATAGCGGAAAACGTGAGCACTACCAAAATCGATAATTTTCATAATGCCATGCTGGCTGACGACAACGTTGTCGAGCTTCAAGTCGCGGTGTGCCAGTCCCATGCTGTGCAGGTATGTCACGCCGCTAACGATTTGCAGGAAGCAGCAAGAGATTTCGGGACGGGTCATGCGGCCTGTCATAACAATGGCGAACAGATCAAAGGGCGCATACTCCATCACCTCGTACCACTTGTTCTTGTCTCGGATGATGTCGAGGGTCTCAATGATATTGCCGTGATGGAGGGACGAGCCCATGCAGTATTCGGCGGTCAGCTTCTTAACATACTCCTTCTCCGACTCATAGTTGTGGCGGGCGCGGAACTCCTTGACGGCAAAGACGGTGTTGTCCTCGCTGCGTTTCATAAGACGGACGGATCCACCAGCTCCGGCACCGAGAACTTTGCCAAGCTTTCCGTACTTGGTGGCCAGAGACTGCTCGTCGCCGAATGGAATCTGGACATTCGACTTGGAAGCGGAGGAGGAGATGCCGCCGCTCTGTCTGGCCGAGCGGATAGAGACGGCCGGCGAGACAGCGCGCTTGATCTTGTGGTGGTGCGACGGGCCCAGCTTGAAGAACCGCCTGAGGTCAGACATGGAGTTCTGGCGGCTGTGCGAAGAGCTATCCTCGCGCTGCATAGTCTCGTCCTTGTCCTTTTCCTTTTTGTGGTGGTGGCCGCCAAAGATGCTAGAGTGCCGCTTGTCGTCCTTGACCTTGGCCACGGAGGTGGTGGAGGTGCTGGCTGATGAGGCATCTTTTTTCCTCGAAAAGCGAGAGAAGACGAAGCGCGGCTCGATCTTGTTCTGCGGTCGGCGTTTGTCGGCTGCATACGGATCATTCACCTCGCCAGAGGGCGTAAAAGGCCGCGAGTAGAACTGTGACGCAGTCTTGTCGGATGCGCTGGATTCTCTAGACACCGGCTGCGACCCGCTGCTGGTATGGCCAGAGCCGCTATGCGTAGGCCCGATGCTGAAGAGGCCCTTGCGGTGGTCCCCGAGCAGGTGGTGGTGATGGTGCTCGTGGTGGTCCTGCGCTTCCGAGGCAGAGACAGCGCGAATGGGGAGGTCGTGCGAGGAAGAGGAAGAAGGCGGCGCCAGGGTCGGTTTGCTCCGGGACGAAGGCGACGAGCCGTCGTGGGTAGACTCCTGGGGCGTGATGACGCCGTGGCTGGTTGCGCCGGCGGTGCTGGTAGCTTCCACCGGCGCATCCGAAGACTTGGCGTCGGTGTCGACGTCGGCGTCGGTGTCGGTAGCCGCATGCGCGGTGCCGGACGGGGTGAGCGGTGGTGATTGCATGTCGTGTCCCTTGGGGCTGAGCATGGGTGAGTGGGAGCCGACAGTCGAGGTGGGCGTGTGCTGGCGGCTCGTATGATGCGACAAGTCTTCGTGGGACGCGGTCTGCAGCAATGTCAGCATGGCATGCCTCCTAGTCACGCCATTGGCTGCGGGTAGACGAGGCTTTTGTGCTTACCCGAGATGCTGGTAATGAGACAGGCTCGTAATTGTAGTTGGCTATTCTCAGGCCCTGCAACTGCTGCGTTGACCCGAGGGAAGTGCTGATAGCCTTCAATTGCTCCGGAGTCACCCCAGACGGAACGGCCTCGTGGCCATTGCTTTTTTCCGTGTCGCCAGTCGCCGGTGCGCCGTCCGTCAGGGCGTCGATGTGGCCGATCTCTTCGACAGTGGACTGGAAGCGGACGGAGGGGCTGTTCTTTGGATCGATGGTGACGTCGGAAGAGCCGGGGTTCGTGTCCGGGTGGACAGAGTTCGCAGCTGTCATGAGCGCAGCATCTGTTAGCGGGTGGGCATAGAGTCGTATGCTTTTAGGCTTCTCTTGGGGAGCTCCCGTCTCCTGTGCCCAATGATGGCGCTGGCTGTCATCTGTCACGGCTTGGACCGGCACGACAAGCGGAATGGGAGGGGGGGGGGATAAGGAGACCACGCCGCCGTATGCGCACGTATGCTCCCAGCGGGAGGCGGGGTATTTTTTTTGATAGGGGAAAGGGCATCAGCATACCTTCGGGCTGCTTATCCTCCGTGCCGACAGCCATTTTGGACGGAGCTGGGGGTAAGGGGGGGCGAGGAGTGGGCAGGTGGTCGAACGCGTGTAGGGCCTTCACGGGATCAACCCACTGTGGGAGGATTCGGTCGGCTGGGCGTGCGGTAGCGGAGCCGGGCAGCTGGGCAGCAACGCAGAAGAAGGAGATAAGAAAATAGGGAAAAGGAAATGATGCGACCGGCCAGGCAGAAGAATAATAACGGAAGGGGGGAATCAATTGGCCGGGACAATGCGGGAAAATGGGGAAACAGAAGAGACAAAAAGAATGCGAAGCGAAAAATTAAAGGCCAACCGAGGAGAAGAAGAGAGGATACGGGGGCTCCGTGAGCCGAAGGCGAGAGGGCGAGGAAAAAAACTAGACAAGCACAGAAAAGGGCGAACACTCAGCGCAGCTGGGGAGCGACGCCACCTGCTGGGCGAGGACGAAGAGGCGAGGTGAAAGGCAAGGGTCGCAGACGGCAGAGGGCTGCAGGACACACTCTAAAACAACCACTTGGAAAGGACAAGCCGCTACGTAACTGCCCCATCACATGTATTTGTAGGCCTGGGGCTGGCTGCTCACCTTCCCACCTCCCCCCCCCCCTCCCCCATGGCAGCCCGGGTGGCCGATCCCTGGCGGGGCTCAGCCACGGGCACAAGCCGGAAAGAGCGTCCTGCTAGCCTGGGAAGGGTGGGAAAGGTGCTGTCGCGCCTTCCAGCTCATTCCAGTTTGCCCAGTTTGTCCAGTTTTGCCCAGACTGTCGTTAGCGACCGGAACGGCCTGTGGCATTCCCTCGTTTCCTCGTGGACAGCGCTGGCGCTTCCTAATGCAGTTCCTATACCGGATTTGCGCTGGTATGGGGGCCGATTCGCGGCGTGCTACAGGGTCTGCGACGTTGGGTCGCAGCGCACCAACAGCCCAGGGTAGGCCAGATGGCCCTACCGTGTAATAGATTTGTAGCAGGCGACCATCCGGACCGGGCGGATACGGTGCTCGCGTGGCTCACAATGGTTAGACCAGGCCACAGCCGCCGGGCGCCTCGGAAGAGGAGCAGAAACTACAGCAAAACATGGCATGACAAGAAATGAGTGGCCAGGCAAGACGAGCGCAACAGAGGAATCCTGAAACGGCACGGATGCGTGCGCAGATATATGCCACGCCATGTCCATCCTGGGTCGAACAACCACGGCTCCGGGTTCTGGCAGCCGTTGCCGCGAGAGGGAGAAAATCGAAACAGCTTTATCTGCGTGCCGTGGCCCAAGCAGCCGTCGGCAGCCGATTGGCTGCAGATCCCAGTCAGCCCAGTTGGCAACCTTGCACGTCGCGACCTCGCAAGCTGTTCTGGGCCGAGGCCAGATATCAGCCGCATCTCAATGTTGCAAATGTCCAGATGCTGGAAGATGTATTATGTCCTATCTAGCATCTTACTTTTGCGGAATATCCTTGCCTGACACAGAAACGCGTCTACTTGGCAGGTGCGCGATCGCTCCTGCCGTGCTGCGGCACCGATGACGCGAACTAGCGAAATAGCTGTAATATTAGTGGCTGGATGACCGATAGGACCGGTATTCTTCCCCAACGTCGACACGACCACGCAACAACCCCCAACCTATGTCGCCACTATGAGCCGGGCCAGCTGCTGCCGCCAAGTACGCTGGCCGCGCCGGCTGGGCGGCAGGCCGAGGCCGTCGGTCGTCTTGTCGTCGCCCCAGCCGCGCCGGAGCCTGCATTTAGCGCCGCCGTTTCTGCTGGACGACTACCTGCCCCGGTTTATGACCTTGTCCGAGGTTGAGGTGTCCAAGAAGCGATCACGAGCCTATGCACACCTGCGAAACTGCAACCTCTGCCCGCGGCTCTGCGGCGTCAACCGCTACGAGACGACGGGCATGTGCCTGATTGGAGACACGGCCAAGGTGAATGTCATCGCGCCGCACTTTGGCGAGGGTATGTCTAGCAGCCAGCAGCTGCCTTTGGCGGAGCTCAGAGGCTGAACCCCGGCAGAACCCTGCATCCAGGGACACAACGGCAGCGGTTCCGTTTTTTTCAGGTCCGTCGAACCCCTGGCCCGCTGCGGCATGCCTGACGCGCATCAGCTGCTAACCTCTCAGCATGTGCAACCTCCGCTGCTCCTTCTGCCAGAACCACGACATCAGCCACCAGCGCAACGGCATGGACCTCACGCCGGAAGAGCTGGCCAACTGGTTCGTCAAGCTGCAGGACGTCGGCCACGTCCACAACATCAACCTCATCACCCCCGAACACGTGGTGCCGCAGGTGGCCCTGGCCCTCTTGCATGCCCGATCCAGCGGGCTCTCCGTGCCCGTCATCTACAACACGTCTGCCTTTGACTCTCTCGCGTCGCTAGAGCTCCTCGACGGCCTCGTCGACATATACCTGCCAGACTTTAAGGTGTGGGAGCCTGCTACGTCGCGTCGTCTTCTCAAAGCCGACGACTACGCGGCCACGGCCCGGGAGAGCATCAAGGCGATGCACGCTCAAGTGGGCGACCTCTGCTTCACGCCCGATGGCATCGCCAAAAAGGGCGTGCTTGTGCGCCACCTGGTGATGCCTGGCTTGGAAGAAGAGGGGGCAACCATCATGCAGTGGCTCGCAAAGGAGGTGTCACAAGACATGTTTGTCAACATTATGGAGCAGTATCACCCAGACGCGCATGTCGGCAAGCCAAAGCGACGAGGCAAGTCGCCACACCACACAGACGGCGAGGATGGCCCAGGCGAGGTGCGCTATGCAGATATTAATCGCGCTGTCACCGACAAAGAAATCTCGGCGGTCCGAAAGGCTGCCGAGCAGGCTGGTTTGTGGAGGTTCTGCGACCCGCCTGGACACGACGGGTTTAGTATATGAAAATGCTGGCTTCGCACGTTGCACAGGTTAGCGCTCGCAGCCTCCTATGCAAGGGAGCGCCTATTTTCCCACAGCGTAGGGATGGCCGGATTGGCAATAAAGCGAATGGAAGCAACATCAAAGGAAACACGGCCATGGAGCCGACCAGAGGGGACAGAACCGGACATCGTTCCGTGCACGTGTCCCACATTCCTGTTGCTTTCAGCTTTTATTGACGATTTTGTTTGCTGGTGTTGTGGCAATGCCAAGCTCTCCCTGCAGTGCCATAAATCGGCCGTCTTTGTCTGGCAGGGCGGGCAGCAGACAGCGAGTAGGGGCCATGTCCAAATGCGGGAGAAGCATCCATTTCACCATGCAGTCTCCCTTGGCCGCAGCTTTGTTCCACCACGCAACGAATGCGCGTTGGCAATGGCCGCTACCGGCTCTGTGACCCGGACAACCCCTCTCGTGGGCAGCCATATAGTGCAGCGGTGGAACGCCATACGTTGGCAGTATGGCATCTTGTTCGCATCCTATTCCCATGGAGGATACCAAACAATCCAATGGTGTCGTGATGGCACAGGATGTCTCGGGCGATCAGTCAGCACCCATTGCAACGTCGAAGCAGCCCACAAAACACGGGCTGTCGCACAGCCAGCACCATTCCTCGGAGGTTGGATCGTCAGGGCACCGTCGATCAGATGCAATCTCCACCATCCCAGGTGGACCGCACGGCTGGAAGCACAGGGCCGACCTTCGAACTGTCGAACAGATTCACTATGAGCAGCAATACCTGTCCACCCATCTTGGCCGACAGGATGTGCGCATCCGAAAACTGCTAGGAGCACTGTCTGCCATACAGATGCAGCAGCAGACGGCCCAGAGCACAGCAGAAGCCCGCAAGTGCCGCAAGAACGCAGGGTTTGTCCAGGGCAAGATTATCGAAGCCGAACAGCAGGAACGGCTAATCTTGCTGCGACTGGGTGATGTGTGGTCTGAAATTCAGAGGCGAAACCGGCAAAATCAATTTCAGCGCCATGTGCAAATGCTTGCCCAGCTCCAAGCTGAGATGGACGGAGATTCACAAGCCCAAATGCAGACGCCGACCGAATCCCAGAACCTGCGACCTGCTGGCCCTGTTCCTGTGCCTGAGATGGCAACGGACACGAACAGTGAGGGAACAACAACGGCGTCAGTGCGGGTTTTTCTTCCTCCCACGTGCGTGGTGAGTCCTGTCTCCCCTGGGACGGCATTCCCAATGGATCCGCCAACGCCCATAGACGCCCTCCTCGGGAGCCCCCTATCGCCCATGAGCCCGCTGGCGGCCCCGTTCTATCCCCGGGCCCGGTTTCACGAGGCGACTGCATGCATGACAGAAGTGATTGTATCCGGTCAAGGGGATGCTGGAAATATGGCCGCCGTGTCCGAGAATGATGCCGACTCCCCCCCGGCTCTGGCCCATGGGCCGGCATCAGAAGAAGACGATGCGGCCGCGTCGGTATCGACAGAGACATTGTGCGTTTATGAAGGTACCAACACGGAAGGAGACTGGGGCTCTTCTCTTCTGAAGGATGAGCATGCACGGAGAAGCTCGTTTGACGTAATGTTGGCCAGCCAAGGCAAGGAGAAGCTCATGAGCTTGCCGGCCTTGCGGTTTGTCTGGCCAGAAGAGCCTGCTTAGCAGCACCAAAAAAGAAGAAAAAAAAAAGAAAGGAAACACGAGCATATAGGCGGCTCGGTCGTGTATGAATAACATGTGGACGTTTGTGTTTCGGCTCATGTTTTCCTGCACATGGGCTTTGTCTTCTGTTGCTGTTGCTGTCTAGGAGAGGAAATCATCAAAAACAAACATTATGGACATCATTCTATCTGCAGCCCTCATATTTTTCCAAATAAAAACCATCTTATTACCACACAGCAGACTGGCTTCTGTGAACATGAACTGGCTCCTGTAAATAACGCTTTTTTTTTCTCTCTTTTTTTTTTATGGGCTCTCTCACTTTCCTCTTTCCTCTTTTCGGCGACAAAAAAAAAGGAGGCAGCCCGTAGATTCCTTACAGTAGACAAGTTTCAGGCAAACTCGCCAAACTGGCCGTCGTCAAAGCCCATCTCGGCGGCCGACTTTTTTTTCGGCTGCGCGGCCAGCCCGAGCAAGCTCGGGTCGCCAACGGACCGGCGGTTGGCGGTGCGCCGAGCAGGCGGAGGCGGCGGCGGCAGGGAGAAGGAGGACGAGGCCGAGGACGAGCCGGCGGGAGGGGGCGGGGGCGGCAGCGAAAAGCCAGAGAGTCCGCCACCGCCGCCGGTGGTGGTAGTAGTAGTGGTGGTGTCGGTGGTGTGCGCCCGCCGGCCAAACTTGGAGCCGCTGAGGTTGACAGTGATGGTCTCGCCGTCCTTGAGGCTATAGTCGTGCTTGGCGGCGGCGGCGGCGGCGGCATCGGCGTGTTTCCGGTCCTGGCCGTTTTTTGAGCCGGCATCGCCGCCGCCGCTGCTGCTGCCGCCTGCCGCCTTGCGCGCCTCCTGCAGGGCGACGCCAAAGTCAAAGGCCTCGGGCCGCTCCTCGAAGCCGATGCCCAGCACGGCTTTCCGGCCCTGGCCGTCCTGGACGCGCACGGCGAAGAAGCGGGCGCTGTCGAGGGCGGCCTCGACGGCCTCGGGCGAGGTGTAGGGCGCGGCGGCAAAGAGCTGGCCCGAGGCCGGGTCCTCGAGGACAATGTCGACCTTTACATTTTCCGCAGCAGCCGTGTCGTCGTTGTCGTCGTCGCCCGTCTCGATGCCCGTCTCCAGCAGGCGCAGACGTGCCGTAAAGATGTGGCGCTGCGGGTCGGTGGTCCAGGAGGCGGCCGTGTAGCCCTTGGTGGAGGTCAGGGGCGGGATCTGGTAGACGTGGACCCGGGGCGCGACAAAGAGGACGCGCTGGATGGCGTCCGGCGGCAGCGGCTGGCCCGTGGTGGGGTCGATGGTGGTGGCCATGGCTGGAAAGAGGGGGGAATCGCCGGGGGGAGGAGGGGTGGGAGGAATTCGTCCGGTCAGCGGGACAGGCAGACGGGCGAGCTTGGAGGTATTACTCTGCTTGTACAGTTTCCGAGTTTGTCTCAATGTCTCAACGGAAAGGGGGGGTGAAGAAATGGGAAGCGACGTTGGGGGGACCTGCGCTCGTCACATGATGTCCAGTAAACGGGTGCCTGTTCGCAGGCTTGAGCTTGGCGCAAGTTGACAAGCTCCCTTCCACCACCCCCCCCCCTCCATCAAGGGCTAAATGCGGCCCTACCCCTCGAACATTTGGGCGGTGGCAACCGGCAGAATAATAAAGTTGCAACTCCAACCTGAGTCATCTTTCCAATTTCGGCTCTGCAATTGTGCGCTGGACCGACATCGACATTCGTGGCAGAGGACCGCATATCGCCCGTCAGCTATTTTTTTTTTTTTTTACAATTTCTGCAGACTGGATATTTTATTTCTCCTGTCCTTTTCTTTTCTCCATCCCTAGATGCTACGCGGCTAGCAACTCGCGAGTGCATGCTCCCGCAAAGGCCCGTTCTCCCCCCATTCTCATTCCAGACGTTCTTCCGCTGCAAAATGATCGTCTCCGACCGGACAAGGCTGGCAGACGCCACGCCTTTGGACTCGTCGTCTGCCGGCGCCCCCACCGCCTCCAGCGGCGAGGATTTTGAGTGCGCCCCCCTCCCCCTCCCCCTCTCTCCTCCCGTTCTGCCCGTCACCGCTAACCTCTCCAGCATCGTCGCCACCTACCAGCGCCTGCTCGCCGACGACCCGGACCTGACCAAGCCCATTGCGGCCATCGAGGCGCTCATCGAGGTGCTGCGCCACACGCCGTCGTCGACGGCGATGGAGACGTACGAGATATCCGAGGCGCAGGTGCAGCGGCTGCACGCGGCGGTGCCCAACTCGCTGCCCATCGAGGCTGGCACGCGCATGTTTACGAGCTTCATCAGCATGACCATGCGCCAGCCCGTGGCCGACACGCTGTCGTCGATGGACGAGGCCGGCTCGGCGGGTGGTGGTGGTGGTGGAGCCAACGGCAGCGGCAGCGGCAACGGCGGTTCCGGTGCTGGCTCCGGCGCTGGCTCCGGCTCGGCTTCGAGAAACGACCGCTCCTCTCTCTCGCCGCCGCCGCCTGAGAGCTCCCTCGACAGCTTTGAAAAGATCCGGCAGCACCTGCTGGACAACAGCCAGCTGTTTGTGCAGCGGGCCAAGGCGGCGCGGGACCGCATCGCGGAGCGCGGGTGCCGGCTGGTGCGGGCGGGCGACGTGGTGATGACGACGGGCGGCTCGCGGGCGGTGCGGGCTCTGTTCCTGCGGGCGGCGGCGCGGCTGCGGGCGGCGGCGGTGGCGGGACACCAGGGGCTGGGCCCGGTGCCGGTTCCGGCGGCGGCGGCAACTGCGGCCGCCGCTATATCGGGCCAGGCCGGCAAAGAAGACACGCCCTCCCCCTTTACGGTGCTGTACGTGTGCGACGAGCGGTCGCGGGCCGAGTCGGAGCGGCACATGGCGGTGCTGCGGCAGCACCACATTGACGTGGTGGAGATTGACCCCAGCGCGGTGGCGTATGCGCTCGAGGTGTACGCCGTGCGGGCCGTCTTTGTCGGCTCCGAGGCCGTGACGCACGATGGCAAGCTCGTGTCGCGCATCGGCACGTACCAGCTAGCGCTGCTGGCGCACGCGGCCACGCCCGCCTGCCATTTTTTCGTCCTGGCCGAGACGCACAAGTTTGTGCGCAAGCTGCTGCTCAACAACGAAGACCTCGGCCGCATCGGCGTCCAGCAGGGCTTTGCCGCCGCCGACGGCACCGCCGCCCCCAAGCGCATGCCCCGGCGGCCGCGCCTGCCCGTCAAGCCGCAGCTGCCCTTTCACGAGCAGGTGGACGTCACAGTAAGCTTCTCTCTCTCTCTCTCTCTCTCTCTACACCCGTCTACAATGGCTAACCGGCAGCCCCCCTCCCTCGTCACAAATTTCGTCACCGAAAACGCCATCATCCAGCCCTGGTCCTCCTACCGGATAGTGTCGTACTAGGCGGGCCGGGCGGGCAGCAGTTTTGCTGCCTGAGACGGCCGGTTCATAGATGCCGAAATATTTTTGTGGGATTTTATTTTATTTTATTTTACTTCCTTTTGCAAAGACGTCGCATGGGCGATAAAAAAAGGAGGAGCCAAGAATAGCATGGCACGGCGTTGTTGTTTTTGGTAGAGAACGGGAACAAAAGGGGGAAAGGA
Organism: Harringtonia aguacate; assembly: GCA_014183095.1. Lineage (NCBI taxonomy): Eukaryota > Fungi > Ascomycota > Sordariomycetes > Ophiostomatales > Ophiostomataceae > Harringtonia > Harringtonia aguacate. The sequence continues at coordinate 227,639 of JACCPH010000033.1, forward strand.
AATCAAAAGACATGTATTGGATGCGTTTTTACGTTTGCGTTTTTTCTTCCCCTCTTACAATCAAGACGGATAGACAGCAACTGTTTTGATAAAGGCTGCCGAAGCGAGTGATTTCAGCTGAGATTTTTCTTCCTTCTTTCCTTCTTTTCCGTTCCATGTTTTAGGTTCCTGATTTCTAGAGGCTCCCAGGAGACGACTATCGTGTTGTACATCCCACTTAGCCCCTGCTTTTCATCTTCCTTGTTTTCCTAGAGTCCCTGCAGCCTACACGTCCCGGACCAGACGGGCACCGACCCAGGGGAAGGGGTAGTTGCGCTGGTACCAATTGACGCTATCGGGTTAGCTTTGGAGTTCAGAGGAAACGGGGAAAAGACAGAGACGGGGAAAAAGGAGAGAGACAGAAACCTACAATGACTTGCGCCCGGCAATGCGTGGGTGCGTCGACCACGAGCCGCCCAGCACAATGTTGTGCTTGTCGTCAAAGAAATCGAGCGTGTAGCCGTTGTACAGCTTCAGGGGCTGGAACTCGTCGTAGCGCCGCAGCGTGGTGCTGGTCCACTCCCAGACGCCGCCCATCTCCGCCTGGCCGGCCAGGCGGCCGCCGTCGGCCGTCACCGGCATGGGGTGCCAGTGCTGGAAGCCGACGTTGGTGCCGTCGAGGTCGATGAAGAGGGCGTCTCTGGCGGTGGCAGCGGCATCAACAGCGGCAGCATCAGCCGGAGGAGTCTCCTGCACGCCATTATTGATGAGGTGTCTTTGGGGGGAGTCAGCAGAAGAATCGAAAACACCAAAGAACACCAAACACCATAGAACCTCCACTCACCCGTTCACGGCCGGCAGCGTCCGTCCGAGCTTCTTCTCGGTGTGGTCTCTCTTGCGTGAGCGGTCGACGTACTCGTAGATGCTGCGGGCCTCGGCAAACGTGGGGATGCGACCGCCCATCCAGGCGGCACAGGCGGCCAGCTCGTCGTACGAGGCGATGACCGGCCAGTCCAGGGCGAGCTCGAGAGGCACAGGGCCATACACGGTGCGGACGGCCTTGTCCTGCAGAAAGGCAGCCGAGACCGCAGACGGGGCGTCGGCATGGCCATTGCTGGACTTGTCGGCACCGCTCACGCTGGTCCACGATGCCGGCAGCTTGACCACGCCGTTGCGGTCCATGTACTGCGCATACTATTGCCGTCAGCATTCACTCCGTCCATCGATTCGACACTACCACAGAGCAACACCTACCTCCTCGTTCGTGATGGGCCGGCCTTGGGCCTGGAAGGCGTGGACGTGGGCTTGGCGGCGGGGCTTCTCGTTGTCCCTGTGTCTGTCAGCTGTTGTCTGCTGTCTACTACTGTCTACTGTACACGCTCACCAGCCAAAGTGCCGGGTCGGGTCGGTGCCGTCGTCGGGGTCGTCCAGCCCAATGACAATGTCCTGCGCCGGCACGTCAAACCACTGGTTGGGGACGCGGGCGGCTCTGGCCTGGGCGGCCAGCTTGGCAAAGTCGGGCCGGGGGACGTCGGGCGGCGGCAGCGTCTTGTCGCTCTGGATCATCATGTACAGCAGCGTCTCGAGGTGCATGAGCTCGTGCTCGAAGCCAACCCAGATGGCCTGGGCGACGGGGCGGGAGATGGGGGCGTGTCCGAGGGTGGTGGTGCTGCTGCTGCTGCTGCCAGGAAAAGCCGCCGCATAGTACACCCGGATGCGCTCGCGGACGCGCCGCTGGTAGTCGAGGATCTCGGGCAGCGGCGGGTACTCGTCTGGGATCTCCGAGTGGGCGTGGCACAGCTCCGGGTTGTCGACGTCCGGGTCGATGCCCCGCTCAAAGATGGTGGCGTAGCTGGCCGGCTCCGTGGGCGCGTCGCCCGTCGTCTTGTTCAGCTGGATGTCCAGGAAGGTGGGGATGTGGCCCAGGTAGAAGACGCAGGCGTTGCGCAGCTTGATGGGCTTCTCCAGCAGGTCGTCGTGGGCCAGCATGCCGAGCGTGACGGCGTCCCAGGCGGCCCAGATGGCCTCCCACTCCGTCACCGACGGCAGCGTCGTCGGCGCGTAGACGGACGGCACCAGGCTGAACGGCATCTTTGCCTTGGCAAGAAGGTGAAGACCTATAGTGTGTTAGTGGCGAAAGGTGAAGGCGATTCGGTTCCCAAGCGATTCTGTCTCAAAGAGAATGAGAAGATGATCGGAGGAGAGACGAGAAAGAAAGAAGGCCCGGACAGATAAGCAGATACAAATAAGCCATCCATGTCTGCGCGGCAATCTCGATCTCGCTCGGCAGAGCAGCTTGCCCGTTGGGGCTCTGCAGACCGTCCGCCGAGAGAGCGTCGGTGTCGACGGGCAAATCAGCACGCAGCCAATTGGGCAGACCTGGCAAGGCGAGCACGACAGTCTCCCCCCCCCCCCCCCAGGATGGCACGATGGAAAGGCGGATAATCAGGAGACCCGATGCAGGCTCTGTGCATTAGGGGCGTTGGGGCAGGGACAAGTGCAGGAAGTCTGACGATGCGAGGACCAGCAAGCAGTACAAGCAGTACAAGTAGTACAAGGAGTACAAGTACAAGCGGTGTCCAGAATCCACTTGGAGACCGGGTCACACGGCGCGAGCTGGAGAAAGCGTGGGGTAGGCTGCAGTCGAGGAGGAGGAGGAGAAGAAGGAGGTACGGTGTCCCAGGCGACAGTCCCGAGTGCAAGTTCCCCGGCTCTGGCCGGGCTTCCCGATTAGGAAATTCAGACCCGAGTAAAGCAGCAGGAGTGGAACAGCCAAGCGAAAGCCGAAAATGCACAGAACGACAGACCAAAGAATAGAGACCAAAGAGGAAATAAAAATGGAACCCACCGCATTCGTGGCTGGGGTGCTGCCAGCGGCAGATATCCACCAGGCCGGCAGCCTGCCATAGTTGCCGCGACTCGGCCTCGGAATACTTGAGGCTCTGCTCGACCTTGACGCGCTCGTGAGGCTCGATGCGCTCGCCCAGCACCTCGGTCGGCCGGACGGGCGCATAAAAGGCCTGGTGGCGGCCGCCGTCGACGTCGTGGACGTACTCGCCGACGACCCGCCAGTCCGAGAGCACAAAGGCGTCGGTGCCGAGGATCTGATTGGCATGGGCGAGGCCGTTGAGGACGAATCTGTGGGCAGGGCAGGCGGTCAGTCAGTCAGGAAATAATGCAATAATGCAATAATGCAATAATACGCGTCAGACGGCAAAGAGCAGGCTAGCCGGTACTTACTTGTGTGTGATGCCTGGCTCGTCTGTCATGTTCGTGTTAGCTGTCTGCTTTGAGAAAGTCCAGCCGCTCAGATGGGTTTTTATTGGTTGTTGCATTGGCTGTTTTATTCGTTTTATTGGCTCTTTCTTTTTGTCTTACCGTTATATGCGTGACTGTGGTACAAGAAAAAAGAAAAAAAAAGAAAAAAAAAAGTCAGGCACAAGTTTGAGTGGCAAGGTAGTAAACGGGGGGACATACTACACTTTGCCGGGGTCGGCACAGTTGTCGATCCCAACGAGGATGGTGTCGTCAGGACGGAGTACTTCTGCAAAGCCGCGCAGGAAGTCGGCAGCCTCGTGGCGACCAAAGTTTCCTAGAAAGTGAGCACGATCTGGACATTGAAAAAAAAGGGGGGGGGCCAAACACACCAATGCTCGAGCCCAGCGTCAGGAGGCACTTTCGACGGCCGACGACGGCGGGCGTCTGCAGCCACGCCCGGCCGTCCTCGTAGCGGCCCAGCAGGCCGTGGCAGCGGACGTGGCAGTAGCGCGGCAGCTGGCCCAGGGTGCGCTCCAGCTCGCGGCGGGACAGGTCGAGCGCGTAGTAGTCGACGTCCTTGCCGGCGGCTTCGAGGGCCTGCAGCAGCAGGTTGACCTTGCGGAGGTTTCTGCTGGTCAGCGACAGACAAGTGGGAGGTGAGCAGAGACGAGAGAGAGAGAGAGAGAGAACACACCCGCTCCCCAGCTCGATCATCATGGAGCCCGGGGGAATCTCGCGGGCAATGGCAGCCGCCGACGCCTGGAGAATGTCGATTTCGTGATTGGTCAGGTAGTACTCGTCCAGGTATGTGATCTGTAGACTGTCAGCGGGGGAAAGCAATGGGCATGGAGATGAGACAAGACCGTCAGCAGAGACGTCATGCCATGTGTCGTATGTCTGTCTGCCGCCAGCATGTCTCACCTCTTCAAACAGATACAGGCCGTTGTCGTCATAGAGGAGGAGCGTCGGCAGTTCCCTGGGCCCTGTCTCGGGGCGGAACATGGACAGGATCTCCTCTTTCAGATTGGACTCCACCTCGGTGCGGCGGATGTCAACAATATCCAGAGCGCTGGTCCCAGAGGCCGGTGAGGCCACAGCCTTGGACGGCATGGCATGAAAGCTGCTGCTGTTGCCCGGCAGGGCCAGCGGCTCGGCAGAGGGAGGCATATTGTCTGCTGATTGATGTCTCGCTGATGTCTCGCTGATGTCTCGCTGATGTCTCGCTGATGTCTCGCTGATGTCCACTGACAGAAGCACACAGAATTTCTTCCCGGTCTCGGGTATTTACAGATATCCAAAAGAATTTTTTTAAAGAAAAAAACAAAGGTGGCGATGCAAGATACTGATTCACACCAGCCGTCGAGCCAGCTTGTCACTGCGATTTATATATACTGGCAAGAGCGCAGAAAAAAGAAAGTTCCCGGTCGCCAGGAGGAGGAGTTGGGGGATGATAACAAATCCGACAAAACGGCTAGGCCCGAGGGAGGGCGAAGGAAGGAGGGAGGAGGAGGAGGAGGCGGGAAAAGGACTTCGAGTCCATAGGCTCTGGTGTGTGAGGTCAAGTTGGGTTCATGATTAATATGGTCTCCCGCTATCCAGACCGGCGCTGCCGCCCCGCTAGAAGGGGGGGGGGTGGTTGTTCCTCAGTGTGAGGCATACACTAGAGCCTGTTCGCAGGGAGCGGTCGAATTGTGACGGCCACCACCTGCGGCCGTGTGGCCACCTGATCATGACCCCTGCACCATGCCGGTGACCAGAAGCTGTCAAGGTGGGCTCGGTGTGCAGACGATGTGTGCTCATGGTCTACAATAGGTCTGCTGCAATGCTGTGTGTGGTCCGAGCTCTGTCTCAGTGCCGTCTTCGGGTTCTTGCCTTCTCGGCGGTCCCGCTGCAAGCAAAGGCCACGTCCCGCGTCTGCTAGCTGGGAGCTGGGCTAATTGGTGTAAGCACTTTTTTGGAAGGAGTCCCTGGCAGATTGGATCTCTCTTTTGTTTTTGCCACCCCCTCCTTCTGTCATGTTCTCCTGCCCTAGGGTTCCCAGCAAGACAAGATACGAGTACTTTTGCTGTGCCGTGCTTCTCCATGTCCGCCAATGGGCCCGTGCCAGTTTCGCATTTTCACATACACAAGAAAGACTGGCTAGGCGGCGGGCTCGTCGAAGCAGAAGATCCATGGCTGTCGAACCCGACCTTCCTTCCTCTGCAGGGGACTTTCTCTCCCGTTCTCTGCAGGGGCCGCCTTTTAAAGAGAAGGCACAAGCGCTTGGTGGAGCCAGCGACGTTCCTGACCCCCGCTTTTGCGGTGGATCCTTCCCAAAGCAAGTACAAATACGAGACTGGATGAGGGTCGAAAATTACATAATGCCGGCGAGCGGAGGAGGAATACATATATGCAGGCTTCGGCATCGGGAAGCGGGCGAGCAGATGTGAGACGAGCTCGTACTCGTACTCGTACTTCTCACGGAAGGGGATCTTGTCTCGTACGATGGCAGCGGCATTGAAGAAGAAAAAATGGTAAAAATGGTGAAAAAGGGAAAAAGAGAAGGCAAAAGAAAAAAAAAAGATGGTTCCCGTGCCGACCGCGGACGGCACATCTTCTTCCGTTACGTACAAGCACTGACCGTCACGGCTGATGGCTCTGGTGGTGTGGTGGTATTGCAACCGTTTGAGGCCATCGCGGGGTGCATGTGGGCTGCAGGGACTTTTTCCCTATGTAATACGTTGCTCACATCTGGCCGTCCGTCAGACAGACCGAAAGCCGAGGGCACAGGCGGTGCTGTGTGTTCTGGCTGTGGCTGTCTATTGTGTCGGTCGTGCTGTGCGCTGTGGAACTCCCCCCCCTCTCTCTCTCTGCAATCTCTTCTCTGCCGCCTGCTCGACGGTGGGCCAGGTGACGAGAACGACACGATGGATCAGAGTCGGTGTGCGCTGTGCTCCTTCTTTCCATGGCCATGTCCTGGCGCCTGACCATATTGGATAATGCAGCCGTGCCGTGTCTCGCGATGTATACGAGTGCAGACGATAGTTGTGTCCGGGAAGCGAGCGCGGAGGGGCTGGGCGTGGGATGGTGCCGGAAGGCGGGCTGCTTTTTTACCACACCACCGGAGCTGTTATCGCGGCTTCCACCAACGATTGTGCTGCAATCGTGCTGCAGCCCCCCACACTGTCCCCGCCCCCAAACACAAGAAGACGGGTGGGCGGGCAGACTGGCGGTGACAAAATGCGGCCGTCTGATTTGCAGCCGATGCTCGCCGAGACCTGCCGGGCGTCGTCTACTCTTCAGCTCTGTGTATTAATACGGAACATGGCTAGCTGAGGCGCCGCAGCCAATCGGAACGGGCGTCGTATCGCCGCGAGTCGAGGTCGATGACTCCCACAAAGAGTGTCGACGTAATGCTTGTGCAAGTGCGAAATTACTAGTCGACGAGCAGGCTTAATGGAAAAAAAACTGTGAGTCACCTGATAACGTGTCCAGAAAGACCTGCGGGGTAATGACAGAAGCGGGGCACGCAGACCTGGCTGGCGAATCAGACGGACAGACGACGCGCAGGGGGTTGTCTGACCGCGTTGGTGGAGGAGGGGCTTTATCCAGAGGCAGCAGGTCGTTGACGTACAGGTGCCCTATTCTGCGCTGCTGGCGGCGCCCGAAACTGCGCATGTCGTGCAAAGGGCGTGCCTGGACGGGTTGGATTTCGCCGGTCTTACTGTGCACCCCATCGCGTACCTCGGGTAGGAAGGACAAAACAAGGCAACGAGATAACGAGGTGTCGGCTGTCGGTGCCGCGGTCTCTTTTTTTGTATTTATAATACTCGGTCCAGAACTTTGGCGTGACAAACTATCAGCCCTTGTATGTTCCGTTAGAAAGCAAAAAAAAAAACCGCAGAGCAGCTTATCAAGCAAGAAAACAGCCATGAAGACGTACCGTGGAAACTGCCACTGCGGCCGCTTCGTCTTTGAGGTGACCCTGCCGGCACCCATCACAGAGGGCGGCCGCTGCAACTGCAGCATCTGCTCCAAAAAGGGCTACGTGGTGGTCGAAGTGCCCGACGACGGCAAGTTTGAGATGGTCAAGGGCCGCGAAGAGGACCTGACGTCGTACGGCTGGAACAACATTCTGTTCCACAAGGTGAGAAGGGGGGGGGGAGAGGAGGGGAGAGGAGAGCGAGAGCACGCACTCATTCTTCCCAGTTCTGCTCCACTTGCGGCTCGACTGTGTTTCTGGACCCCCCGTCGACGGCTGTGGACCCCACGTCGCCGGGCTCGACCAAGCACAAGTTTGTCAATGTGGGTGATGATGACCTTGATGGCCTTGAGATCTGCGGGGGCGGTCGCCCATCCGATCTGATCGATCTGCTAAATCTTACTCCTTGCAGCTTCGCTGCATCCAAGGGCCTCTCGATCTCTGGACGCTCAAGACCTACCTGTGAGCACTGCCGTTGCGTTAATATTTGACACATGACTGACGAGGGAGCAGCTTCGACGGCAAAGCAATACCCCCGGCCTACGTCGAGCCCGACTTTTCCGGCCCCGACCCGCCCGTCGACCCGGCCGCCCCCGGGCCCACCAAGGTCTACCACGGCAGCTGCCACTGCGGAGCGGTGCGGGTGGCGGTGCGGTTCAAGGATCTGACGACGCTCGACCCCAACGAGAAGGACGACCGCGTCATCGACTGCAATTGCAGCGTCTGCATCCGGGTGAGTGTCCGCACTGGGCAGCTGTAACAGAACACCTCTAATCCCACCAGGGCGGCTACGTCTGGATCTACCCCAAAGCGGCCCAGGTCGCCTTTGAGGGCGAGGACAACATCACCTACTATTCCTTTGCCAAGCACGTCAACCGCAAGGCCTTTTGCCGCATCTGCGGCGTCCACCTCGCCAACGCCTTCAACCCACTCACCCCAGAGCAGCTCGCCGCCCTGCCGCCGCTCGCCCGCGCCCCCGACGCCATGGCCTGGCGCGCCCGCGTCGCCGACCGCTGCTCCATCAACACCCGCGCGCTGCACGGCGTCGATGTGGACGCACTGCCCATCCAGAAGCTGGACGGCTACGCCATTGTCAACCCGCAGTTTGTGAATCCGTAAGGGGAGCCGGCTGCAGGCCGAGCCGATGAACGGGCGTAAACGGTTGACCCGGGGTTGGCGACTCTTTGTGTGTGTCTTTTTTTTTTTTTTTTGGAAAACGGCGTCAGAAAACGGCAAAAAAAAGGGTGGGCAGGGGATTCGGCAGGAGCGAGTGAAACCGGCAGGAGCAGCTGCCGTGTTTTTTTTCTTCCTTATTCGCACATCTTACTTTTTTATCTACTACTAGAGTCGCAGGTCGATCGTAGGCTGGGCGCATGACCCGCCGAATAGCAGCAGCCGATGAGTTGTTCTCTATGCGTCTGGTCTTTTTTACGTCCTTGTATCTTGTCCTTTTCGCCTCTGAACCCCCTCTGTCCTGTTCACCTCTCCGGACTCCCTCTATCCAGTTCACCTCCCCCCCCCCTCATTCCACCTCGTCCCGCCACGGAATCGAGTCCTGCGCCCCCTTGCGCTGCACCGTCTTGGCTGACGCCCGCTGGGCCTTGCGCACGGCCGCGCCGCAGTCGAAGCCGCCGCCGTGCTGGCTGTCGTGGTAGACGACCTCGAGCGCGTACTGGCCGGCAAAGGTGTCGCCGGCACCGGTGGTGTCGACGACCTGGGCGACGGGCTCGGGCGGCACGAGCTCGGCGCCGGCCGTGCCGGTGGTCTGGGTGGCGTAGTAGACGCCGCGGCCGCCGAGCGTGACGACGACGTTTTGGACGCCGCGGGCGAGAAAGTAAGCGGCGGCGCGGGCGAGCCCGTCGAGGGTGTCGAGGTCGGAGACGGCGAGGCCGGGCACGAGGGCGGCCGTCTCGGTCTCGTTGAGGACGAGGTGCTGGAGACCCGGATCAGTAGGGCTAGCCGTGGCAAATGCTTCTTCCAGCTCCGCCCGCGCCGCCTCGGTGGCCGGGGCGGGCGCCGGGTTCAGCAGCGCCGGGATGCCGGCCGCCCGCGCCGCCTTGAGCGCCTGCACCGCCATGTCCAGCGGTATTTCGAGCTGCAGGATGAGCAGGCTGGTGTGGCGCGGCACCAGGTCGTCGTGCCAGGGAAACGCAAAGTTGGCGCCCGGCGAGAAGATGATGCGGTTCTGCCCCGTCGGCTCGTCCACCACAATGACCGCCACCCCCGACGGCACCGCTGCCAGCCGCTGCACCCCGCTCACGTCCACCCCGTGCCGCGCCATGTTCGCCCGCAGCGCGTCGCCGTGCGCGTCCGCGCCCACCGCGCCCACCATCGCCACGTGCGCCGTCGCCCCCGACGCCCCGTCGTCCCACCAATCCGCCGCCTCCTCCACGTTCTTGCGTCGCGACAGCTTCGCACACGCCACTGCCTGGTTCGCTCCCTTGCCCCCCGGCGACACCGCAAACCCAGACGACGTCATCGTTTCTCCCGGCGCCGGGTGGTGCGACACGTACGACACCAGGTCCATGTTCAGCGAGCCCAGCACCGTGATCCACGGCAGCTTGCTGGCCGCCGTCGCCGCCGCCGCCCCTGAAGAAGATGTCGAAGCCATGACTGAGTCTTGTCAGCTGTTTGTTTGTAGATGCAAGTGGACAGGAGATGTCTCACTCTCTCCAAACCGCAACTGCTCGACCATGGCTGGTCCACTATTTTAGCGGCGGGGTGCACCTTCCCCATATATGAATTCATCATGTCACGAAGAGTACCAGGTGACGACAAAAAACTTTTTCTCTTTTTCTCTTTTCTCCTTCTCCCTTCTATGTTGTTAAACAAATCTGGTGACTCTTTTACCGTGGCACTGGCCTCGCAAATGACCAAACCTTGTGACTAGAAATAAAAGACGTAAAAAAAAAAAGGGTATCTCAGTATGAATTGGCTGTTCAGCCCCCCAAATCGGTCATGCCGAATCCTATATCCCGTATTCCGAATCCCGTATCCCATATCCCCTATCCCACATCCCATATCTCATTTCCATATCCTGAAATCCCTCCTCTTTTAATGGGATGGCTTCTTTCTCTTGTTAGGCCTTGCCGCCTCATCCTTGATCTGGTTCGGCTGATTTTGCCGCCGCGGCTTCTTGGTCGAGATCTCGTCGCCCACCCAGTGGTTCTTGTCGATCTGGTGCTGCCGCAGATTGTCTGGCCGGTTCCGGTACTGGCTGTTGCAGTTGGGGAACGGGCATTTGTAGATGACCTCAGCCGAGTGCTTGGTCTTTTTGTGCTTGGCCATCGACCCGCGGAACCACTGCGGGTCGCCCTTGGGCCGATATCCACAGATCTCACAACAGTCGTCGGCCTGCACTTCCACCCTCTGGCCACCGATCGGCTCCCCTGCCCCCGACTCTTCCGGCGCCGTTTCTGTCCGCTCTGTTGCCTTTGCTGCTATCGCCGCATGTGTAGGGCTTGCTAGGGCAGCGCGAGCTGCTGCGGCTGGAGATTCTGTCGTAGCCGGCAGCCCGTGCGCTCCGGGGTTGCCCGGAATGGAGAGAAGAGGCTCCGTGTCGTCGTCAAGGTTGCTTGCCATGGCCAATGGAGCACCGGAGACGAACAATGTTTTCGGCCGGTCGTCTTTGCCATCCGTGAAACTCGAAAGCATCAAGCGTATGCCCTCATTGTAGTAGGCAGACCTCTGAGAGGCTGCCGGCTCATGGAGGGCATACAGTGAGTCGCAGAGATGTCTTGTTCGTGGAACGAACTGGTCGAAGAACTTGGCCGAGTAGCCCAGCGAAGCCTGTTGAGACGCAGAGAATTAGTCATGCCATTGGACAGGTCTCAGAAGCGACGCGGTCGGCTTTCTTACCTTGCCAGCACGGAACAGCTCAAGCTCCAGTCGCCTGACGCTGTCCAAGTTTCCGCTATCTGCATGCTGGCGAATCGCTTCGAATGCAGATTCTATCCCACTCTCGTCAAAGTCTTTGAGAATCGTCTTCAGAACAACGTTCACAGAGGTGACGAATTTGCTACAGGCACAAGCTTCTGTACGATGACGAAGGTGCTTCTTATACAGGGCAGACGTTCGGACCGCAAAAGGTGGCGGATATGAGCTCATAACAGCAGCGATTTCCAGGTCTGGAGTCGTTAGCAAAATATCAGGCGGAGCAGGAAATCCAAAGGGCAGTCAGCCACATACCGTCCAAAAAGGCTTTTGCTGCGGCCATGACGGGGTTGTCAGGAGCGGAGTCGGTGTTCATGCACCGTCCGTTCTCTAAAGAGCTCGTCGCCGCGTGCAGGGAGGACTGCCGCAGTTTCTGCGTCAACACTGCCGGTGACATGTCGCTTGGCTGCCAGATGGTAGACGCAATCTCCAGGTAGTTCTCGAGGTCGGTGCGGGAAAAGTTTCGAGAATAGGCCAGGGCTTGTTCGAAAAGTGCGCCAGACCGAGACGTGGCCTTTGGGCCATACGTCACGAGAGAGAGGGCGTAGACGACATGAAGAAGACACAAGGTGCTGAATGCCGGCATGGCCTCGCTTCCAGAAACCAGGGCCATGTGCAGAGCACTGATGCCAGTAGCGGCGATATTGATCGGCGCGGCATCTTGCAGAAGGCCAGATAGCTCGTTTGATTTCCGGTCGATGCTGCCAAGCTTGGACAAGGACGTCGCGATATGAGTCGACAACAGGTCCCATGCAGAAGCCATAACGATCATGGCTTCGGATTGTCCTGTCATTGGCTCGAGGAGGCCATCGAGATCGACGTCATCAGCATCATCAACATCATCCTCGTCGCTGCCCGGAGGTGTTATGGTCAATTCTGGTGCTGCCGTCGTGATGGCAGGAGTAGGGGTATCAAAGGTGAACAGCAAAGAGTCTGGCGTCATGTCAGACACTCCAGTCCTGGCGCCGGCGTTGTCGTCTGAACCATCACAGGCCTCGACCTCCTCCGCAGACGTGAACAAGTTGTCGGCAAACAAATCGGTGAAATCGTCCGCGGGCGACGACAAGCTCGTCTCTAGGCCTGTGGACCATGACAGAGAGCCATAGCTGCAGTCAGAAATGGGCGAGACAAGCGAGCTTCCACTGCTCATAAAGCTGGCCGTGGTGGCTGCTGTGGCCGAGGTGGCATCGCTAGCTGTGCTGGCGTCGCTGGCTGTGCTGACCGTGCTGATCGTACTGATCGTGCTGGTGGTGCTTGTTGTCGAGCGCACCGAGGAGCTGGGAGACAGGTGCTTGCTTCGCGGAGCTGGCATCACGGACGGACGTGGCGGCCGCGGTGGAGGAAGCTGGCTCAGCCCCGCCACGCCCTGATGTGCGCCGAGCTGGAGACATGGTCGCGACACATTGGCGACAGGTGCAGTAGCATCGAAAGGGATTCCTTCTCGCCCGGTGAAGTCGAAGAAAGACGTGAGAGATGCCGTGCTCGCCTCGGAAGCACCCAGAATGGTAGAGATGGTGGGAATGGACACCTCGGCTGGTTCCCAGTCCATGAACTCCTCCTGGCTGTCGGCAGCATTCGAGTCAAGCTCGGGCAGGAACAGATCTTGCGGGTTAATGGAACAAGGCTCGGTCGGCACGGCTATGGACGGTGCGATCGGCAGAGCAGGAGGGGGAATGGATGAAAGGACCGGCGCAAACGTCTGTGCCAAGGACGAGCCCGGAAGCATGGGCTGCTCTTCGAGCATAGGGAAAAAGGCGGATGAGGGCACAAAGGCAGAAGGCTCAGGAGCCGTCGGCTTCGAGATCTCTGTGACTTCTCTGGAGTCGATCTCGACGATCTCGGTAGAGGGCAGCTCGGCATGCAGGCGGCCGTTGATCTCTTCGTACCTGGGTGGCGGTGGGAAAGACATGCTTGGGTAGGCAGCCGATGAGGAGGAGGTCGTGGAGGAAGAGGGGGGAGCGGCATCGCGGCTGCTGCCAGCATAGCGGTAGCTGCTCCTGCTATTTCTGCTATTTCTGCTGTTGCCGCTGTTGCCACTGCCACCGCTGCCACCGCTGCTACTGCTGTTGCTGCTGCGGTTGCTGCCGCTTCGGCTCAGGTAGTCGTCGGCTCCGTCCCCATAGCTGGACGAGGCGGGCGAGACCGAGGCAGAGCACATGGATGTGGACTCATCCAGCCAAGGCGAGGGCGGTGAGGGTCCCCCGGCTACGGCCTTGCCCTTGCTGTGGCCGAGCGTGGTAAAAAAGTGTCGGGCCATCGACAGCATCTTGCGACGCTTGGATGGGTGGCCGAGGCATCGCTTGCAGCGGCTGTCGTCGAAACGCTCGATGCGCATGTGGTCATAGCACCAGTACTCGGAGGAGGCGAGGTGCTCACAGCTGATGAGATGACGTAGCATGGCCTCGTGGTTGGGGAAGCGGAGGGTGCAGCGGAGCAGGGGGCACTCCAGGCGCTCGGCCGGGGTCATGCGCTCGCAGCTGTTCCGTTGGATGGCAGCCCAGACGATGAAGCGATGGGTGGCACAGTCGTCCTTGGAGGTGCCGCGGGTGCTGGACAGTCAGGAGCACGTTCGCAACGAATGCAGGCCAAGAGTGGCAACTCACACGCATGATACTGGGGGGGCGGGCGCCGGTTCGGACGAGACGGAAGCGGAGCGGGTGGAGTGGAAGCTCTTTCGGAGGGTGAAGCGTCCGCTGGGGGCCGGCGACTGGGGGCGGGTCGGAGGCAAGGTAAGAGAATCGCGGCGGGAAACGGACAGCGAATCGTCCTCCAGCAAGGAAGCGATTTTCTTTGGTTCCATGGCGACGACGGCGGGCAGCGATGGTCGCGTCGGATGGGAGGAGGCAAGAGGTAAGAAGGCCAGAGGCAAGAGGCAAAATAAAAAACAGGTGAGACGGCACAGGTCAAATAATAAGAGGTCAAGATGGAACAAGATGGAAGGCCAAGATGGAGAGACGTCCTTCGTTCCTTCCCTTTGTTTTGTCAATTGCTACTCGCCAAGACTCCCATTGTAAGATATGCAATGCACCCTATCAGACAGCAGAGAGATGGAGCTGGCAAAGACGGGGGAGGACGGAGAAAAAGAGGGTTCCTGGCTTGTTTGTCCCGAACGCTGAGGCAGAGACAGAGAGAAAAGGCACGGTCCTACGAGCGCAGCCGCATTCAGCAGCAAGCCACATCTGGTCGCTGTTCGGAATACGCAGCGAGATCTTAGGACTTGGTAGGACTTTGGTGGGGGAAGAAAGAAGCGGTGCGCCCGCGGGCGTCAGTGCGGGATGGGCTGCCTACAATACTGTGGCTATCACCTATCAGGCGGCGCGTTTCTCTCTTCGGACCTCTGGAAGGAGATCGCGCCCGGGTTTGGCGGAGGGGCTGTCTGCCTTGAGAGGCCAACCAATCGTAAGATGGGCCACGCCATAAGGCAGATTCGTGGAAAGCGTAATATGCAATTAAACAATCTTAACATGGCGCAGCCGAGCGGTATACGAGCGTCCTACAAATACGAGCTTGGCCTGGACGATTGTGCCATGGCCTAGAATTTCATTTCCATGTCCAGTATGCAGGACTTTGACCCAAGGACTCTTGCCGTGTGGCAGCCTCCTCGTGCGAGCCGGCGAGGCGATGCAGGAGGGATGGAATATTGCTGCGCAGGCATTTGCCAGTGCAAACAAAACAGACTGATCCTTCTAGCAACGAGCGACTACCAGCCGGAGAATCGGCACCGAGAAAGGACGCACTGACGTCTCGCAGAGGATGCCCGCGTAATAGCAAGATGCTATGACGAGAGAAGGCCAGGCCAGAAACACCGAGCCGCGGCCGAGATGACGACAGCCAAAGGCAGAGGAGCATCTGCCGTGCATACAAAGACAAAATACAAATACTCGCACACTGCTCGGTGCGGGATGTACGAGTATTACGAAGACGCCTCCTGATGATAGCAGACGATCAACGGGGCTGCGGTTGGCGAACCAACAGAGAATGGGCTGGTGGTGAAACGGACCAAGCTGGCGAGGCCGCAGCCAATCGCGCGTACGGCTCTGGTCGTCCCAGCGGTGCTTGGGGCGGGTCTGGGCAGCTTGTGCGTGTTTCGGTGGAGCCTTCGCTGCAGGGTGTGTCAGAGAAGGAGCGAGTGTGCCAAGACTAACACCAGACTGGACCAGCCTGCTCGCCCTCGCCGCCACTCTGCCCTCCCCCCCTTTTCCCATCTTGCCATCTTCTCCTCTTCCCCTCCGCACTTGGCATGACCGACCGTTCGTGTTGTCCCTGTCTGTCTCGCCATCCTGCGCCATCGCTGCGTATCCGAAACAGGGTGCACGTCCTCCTGGGGTCGACGTAGCGGCTCAACAGAGAAATGAGATGCCAAGGCACTGCTGTGCTGAGCTGCTGTGCTGCGGCTTTACTGACTTTGCAGCTGCACTGGCTCTGCTGCAGCTGCAGCCGGACTGCATGACCGCCGGCGAGTCCGTTTTTCCCTTTTGCCTCTGGCGGTCCAACAGCCACACCACCTCTTTGCTCACCTGTCTGTCTGCAGGCGGTAGCCGCCTCCGAATCAGAGTGCGTCGATAAACAACCTGTCGTGTGCATCACACCTTTGAGCTCCCCCCCCTCCCCCTTCTCCCCCCCCCCTGGCCGCCCAAGATGGGGTTTGCTCCGTGCACTATTGGCCTAGATGGGGCCCCCCCGTCTCCTGGTCTCAGACCGCATACGCACTGCGTACGTATTCCGCGCGCTCAATGCTGCATTATCCGCCAGAGTACCCGCTGGCGTACCCGCACAAGCAACGAACCAGGATTCGCTTGCGGATCGCAACGGTCGACAAAAAAAAAAAAAGAAACAGCGCTATACTTAAAATCGTAGAGGCACACTGATACCACCCTTGGCACATCGTGTTCGCGCGTCTCCTATCCAATCCCAAGGTGCTGGATATCTTGATTGCCTCGTGCGGCGAAGCTAATTTCATGCGAGTATATTTCCAGCCTGGTCTCCCGACCTCGCGTCTCTTGTCTCGCCTGTCATTTCTCTTTCGCTTGCCTGGCCCTGTTTCTTTCTCACCTCTGTTCTCTCTTCTCTCTTACTATCCTGCTCTCTCTCTCTCTCTTTCCATCTCCTGTCGGGCGACCCCGTCACCCCATTTTAACACCATATCCCTCGTCGGCTCCATCTCGTGTTCACGCGACCACTGCAGACCGGTCCCAAGAGGCGGCACACCTCCTTGCCTTGCTGCAGGCTAACTGCTTTCCGTCTATCATTTTCCTTCTTTCCCAAAGTTGGCTCGTGGGCCGGTCTAGCCCATCGGTTGGGCAGCTGCTATCTTTGCAGACAAGAAAGGCTCCTTCCTTCCCCGCTGGAACAGGGTGAATAGGGTCCATACTTGCCGCTGTATATTACGCTGGTGCTCTCCACCAGGCGTAGCTCTTTTTTTTTTCGTTGCTTTGATTCTGTTACGTTTCTGTTGTACGCTTGTTTGTATACGCTTTAATACCCTTCTGCGCTCTGCTCTGCCCAAAAATTTTTTTGCTCTGCCCTCTCCACCAATGAGATGGACGCATCGCACCACATGGCGGCGGCCGTCATGGAGCTCGACTTGACGGCCTATCACCCCAACCTGGTGGACAGAATCAACGCCGTGCCAGGGCTCAAAACCAGTGCAGGTAAGGAAAAGCTTCTTTGTTCGTCGGCATTGTTCCATTCTTTTTTTGTCCATAAAAAAATTTCACACACTCTACCGTCGCGTGTCCTTTCAGCCTCTCCACTGGTCCAGGAGCAGTATAAGTTACCTCTCTCTGGCTTCACCTCTTTACCTTTCAGCATTCCAGCACATTCTCTCTCCTCTCATTGTGACAGCTGTTCCGCTTTGATCGGTCAGTCAATTCGGAGTAGCAGAGTCTTGGCGCAACGTCAATAAAAGCGCTTGCTGTCTTCTTTTCACAACGCCGACTTCTCTCCTTCCATCCCTTCGCCCCCCGTGTCAGAGAACTTGCAGAAAACTTTCTGCTCTGCCATTCTGCCATTACAGGTCTCTAACGCACCACCAGCTTTCTTCACCTTTCTGAGAGCCAACCTCGCCATCCCGCTTTCCGAAATGTCCTCCAACGTCAGCACTCCGATTCTCGAACCGATTCTCCAGGAGCCCTCGGCCCTGCAGAGAAGCGGCTACAGCAGCACGGATGCTGCTGGCGCACCTGCTGCTAGCGGTGCTGCCATCAGCCTGGATGATATCCCTCCGCTCTCTCTGGGCGTCCTTGCCAGCCGTGCCGACAAGGTCGACGCGCTCAAGCTCGTCGCCGACAGCATTGCCCAGCAGCGGCAGACGGCCTCGCGCAGTCTCGTCTTCCACCCGCTGAATCTAGCCGGCCTGGCCCTCGCGCTGGCCGTGGCCTACCAGACCAACCCCGACCGCGACTTTGGCCTCGCACTGACCCTCGCGTCCGGCGTCGTGATGTCGTACCTGGTCGGCATCCGCTATGTAACGACGCCGTACCTGCGGCTTGCCGAGGAGATCAAGTACGAGTGGCTCGAGCAAGGTGGCAGCTGCAGCAGCAGCGAGACGGCAGAAGCGGAGAAGGAGGGCGACAACGACGATGAGGCCGCCCCGATCAAGACCGAGGACACGGTCATCGGTGCCCGCTACGGCAAGGAGATGATCGGTGCGCTGGTCCTGCGTCTGGAGCCGGCGAGCGCCTCGGCTTCGGCTGCGGCGGACCCGTCTACGTCTTCGGCCACAGCCCCTGCCGCTGCCGCCGCCCCTGCTGCTCGCCGAAAGCACAGCCGTGGCAGCAACAGCAACACCACCACCACCACCACCACCAACCTGCGTGGCGGCCATGGCGTCATCCGCGCCTGGACCACAAAGCTGCGCTACCGCCGGCGCGGCGTCGGCGGCGACCTGCTCAACGAGGCCGTGCGCGTGACACGCGAGCGCTGCGGCAAGGACGCCACCGTGGGCTTTGCCCAGGCGCACGCCAACAGCAACCTCGTGCTGCCGGCCATGTACAACAGCCCGTTCCACGCGGGCGAGCGGCAAGCGACGCAGGCGCTGGACCGTGTGCTGGCGCAGTGGGACGGAAAGCGCCGGCGATGAGCATGGACCATGAGCATAGACCACGAGCATAGACCACGAGCATGGACCATGAACCATGAGCCATGAGCCATGAGCCATGAGCCATGGATGAGCATGTGTGGTCAGGCGGACGAGGAGAAGCGCATCCTGGGTTGGAGGTTAGACGTCGTTCCGGCAGGGGTCGTCGGAGGCGGCAGGCTGTCTACAGGGGTGGCATATTTTGCTCTCCTGGTGTTTCCCTTCTCCAGGAAATGAGATTTCTTGGGATATACATGGACATATACCCTTTTCTTGTCCTCTTTTCTTTTTATTTTTATTTTCTTATTTTTTTTCTTATTTTTTCCCCTTTTCTCTCCTTGATTTTCTACATCAGATACCCCCATGTCATATCATACCTTGCATATATATAGTACCCTGTTATAGTTGTCACTATCGCTACTTAATCCACAAGACAAGGTCTTTCTATTCTCTACCGATTGCATCATCGCACGCGCCCCCCTGGGCATTCACATATGCATGGACCAGGATGGGGTGGGATCTATGAGCATCGGGTGGGAAAAATGGGCAGTTGGCAAGGGCAGTTGGCAAAAAAAGAAAAAAACGAGGGGCAGGTGGAGGAGAAAACCAGTCGTTCCGCTGCCTGGGAAGACAATCAATCTCCTTTCCCCTTGTCACTCTTTCGCCAATGTATTAGCAATTATATGAGCGGTCGTCTGTAGGAGTCTATCATATGCGCAAAACAAGGCCGCCTACACGAGCTGGCCCGTGTTGTGTGTGTGTGCTTGTTTGTTTGTCGTTTCGTGTTGTTTGATTTGTGCGGTTGTGTTAAATGGTTGAGATCTGCTGGCAGGAGGAAGCAGCTCTGTCTGCTTTTTTTTTCTTTTCTTTTTTTTTCAAGGCCACCTCTACAGCAGGCCAGAAGGTCGACAGATCTGTGCAGTCTGCTGTCCAGCGGGGGGAGCAGCAGAAAATGGGAAGATGGGATGGAAAAGATGGGGGAGCAGCGGCTGGAGAAGAGGAAGTCCAGGGGAACCGTAACGGCAAGGCAACGAAAAAGGGGGAGGGAGGGTCTGCCAAGGAGCAACGGGAAAAAAGGTCTAGGGGTCTAAGGACCAGTAACGATATCCCAACAAGAACGGAAAGGTGAAAATATTAATTCAAAAAAAAAGGGTTCCCCTGAGGCAAAATCACAGAATGCGACAGAATGCGACAGAATGCAAGACGAGACGCGAAGGGGAGGGGGAGGGGGGGGAAAAAAAAAGCCCCCCCCAAAACAGCAAGACAGCAAGACGGCAAGACAGCAGCAAGCAGTGGAAACAAGCAGATGCGCTTCCCCTCTCGTCGATTACGAGATAAACGTCGCCTCGGCAAACAGGTCACCCGACTGGGTGATTTCCGAGTCCCCCTTCTTTATCTTTAGTGCCATCTTGGTCTTGCACGGGTAGTACTGGATGGGGGGTCAGCACGAGCTCGCAACAGGCATATGTTGAGCCGCACGTTGGGGTGCAACAGGATGCAACAGGGCGCAGCAGGGCGCAGCAAAAAGGGACTCACCTCGTAGATGTACGGCTTCGTGCCCGCGACGCTGCCGGCAATCTTCTTGACGAACCCTGGCACCTCGGACATGACGTCTATCCGGTCCAGCCGCTCCTCCAGGGCGCCCTCGAGCACGGCCTCGACCTTGCTGCCGTCCTTGGCAGTGCCGGCCCAGGTGTACTTGATCTCGGTCGGCTCGGGCCAGTCGTTCTCGGCGTCCTGCTTGTTGGCCATGTGGGTGGCCGTGTTGTCGGTGCCGGCAATGATGATCTCGCCGTCGCGGGCGACGGCGCCGACGGTGACGACGGTGGAGCCGTAGGACGGCGGCGTGGTGAACTGCATGAGGACGGCCGAGTAGTCCGGGCCCTGGAAGTTGGCAAAGTTCCAGCGGGAGGCCAGATGGTGGGGCTTCATGCCCTGCAGGGCGTAGACAAACATGGCGCGGCCGCCGGAAAAGTCGATGGGGCCGTACTCGGTGGTGATGGTGCCGTCGGCGACGCAGCGCGGCCAAAAGGTGTGGCGCATGCAGCCCCAGGGGTCGAGCAGGTCGGTGCCGTAGAGGGTGCGGCCGGTCTTGCCGGCCTGGAAGCCGGGGGCGGTGCGCTTGAGGGTCAGGTTGATGAGGGCGCGCTCGTCGTTCATCGACTTGATGCTGTAGGACAGGCTGTCCTCGGACAGCTCCACGGCCAGGTCGGTGGCGTAGAAGGAGGTCATGTCTTCGCTGAACTCGTGCTCATAGAGCGGGAGGGAGCTCCAGAACGCCGGCTTGTCGGACTCGGTGACCCAAAAGATCTTGGTGTTCAGCTGGCACGTGGTGCGGATGCCACTGCGACCCTGTCAGCACAATACAAAAATCTCAGCTCCCAGAGCGCAGACACAACGTACGCAATGTTGTTGTAGATGATCTGCACAAAGGCGGTCGGACCGTCGTTCGAGGTGACGTAGAACACCTGCGTCTCGACACAGGTCGACTCCATGGCCAGCCATTTCAGGTCGTCCCGCGTGGTCTCCGTGTACGGCTGCTCCTTGGCCTCCTCGGCCACGGACCGGATGGCCGAGGGCCCGTAGATGGGCTCCTGCGTGCCGGCCACATTGGCAAGTCTGGGGGGGAGAGGGGGGTCTTGTTAGGTCGAGATAAGATAACAGGACGCGCAAGGCAGTAAGCACGCAGAGACAGGCAGGGAAACACACGTTTGCTTGGCCCAGTCGAACATGTTGGGCGCGCGTCTGGGGGACAAGAGAAAGGATCGAGCGGGATCGAGCGGGATCGAGCGCTCAGCTGAGGAGAGGAGAGGAGAGGAGGGGCGTGGAAACGAGGAACCGGGGGTAGGCGATGGAAGGGACCGGACCAACCGCGAAAGACGTTGAGAGCAGGTGAGGAGAGGAAATAAGGAAGAGAGAGAGATGCGATGCGCAGGAGGGACAGAGAGAGGGAGAGCCGGCGGCAGAGGAAAATTTTGGAGCGGCAAGCCGGTTCACCGCCAAATATGGCAAGGCGGGCTGAAAGGTTAAAGGGATTACAGAGGAGGTCAGGGCGACAAATAAGGCCGATGGCACGTCACGATTGTGGGTGGAAATGGCCTTGTCTTGGGTGTGTTTGCACCTAATTTTTCTGTAAGCGGGGCCGTGGCATATTGGCATATTGGGCAAATGTCGGCCCCTGCTGCCTGGTGAGATGTATGCTAGGCAGCAGATCGCGGCTTCGCTCGCTACTGCAAAATTGCACAGTCAGACCTCGTCAGCGACGGGACACTGCCTAAAATCATGCACGCTAGCCGTTGGTCGGAGGACCCTTGCCCCTCCCCCCGCTTCGAGTTGTTTAACTCTGATTGCACGTGACAATCTTAAAGCTAGCTTCATGTGGCTGTGTGTGCGCTGTGTGTGTGGCTGAAATTTGTAGATTTTTTGTACTCGTACGCATGCGCTTACGCAGGCAATTGGACTTTTGACGTGCTGCGACACCACGTCTCTTTCGCCAAATTGTCGAACCGGCCGAAGCTGAACCAACTCTCTCTCTCCCTCTCTCCCTCTCGCGCCACTTCTCACAACCGCACACCATGTCCAAGGCCCGTGCGGCGGGCGGCCTCGACCAGATGGTCAAGCTCATTGTCGGTGCCGGCCAGGCCAGCCCCAGCCCGCCTGTTGGTCCGGCACTCGGCAGCAAGGGCATCAAGTCGATGGACTTTTGCAAGGTATGGTTTGCTGTCTTTCTCCGAAACGGGCCGTTGGCCGCTGGGCCTGTGCTGACGCTGCGCCCCCAGGAATTCAATGCCCGCACAGCACACTACAACGTCGGCACACCGTTGCCCGTCCGCGTGACTGTGCGGCCCGACCGCACATTCTACTTTGACGTGCGCACGCCGCACACGTCGTGGATGCTGCTGAACGCGGCCGAGGTGCCGGAGGGCAAGGGCGGCAAGCGGCGCGGGGCGGGCAAGCCCGGCACGGAGACGGTGGGGACGGTCAGCCTGAAGCACGTGTACGAGATCGCCAAGGTCAAGCAGAGCGAGCCGCGGCTGTCGGGAAACTCCCTCGAGAGCTTGTGCCGGTCGATCATATTCCAGGCCAAGTCGATTGGTCTCAATGTGGTGGCATGAGGAGGTGGAAGGACCTGCATGGCGAGGAAAATGTAAGATACCTTGGCGGCACGTGTTGTAATATAGACAGCCAGCATCTCAGGAAAGTCTCATCTAGACGGCAATGTCATGAATGTCATGAACGTCACAAAAGCCCAGTCAGGAGGGAGTCGCGCTCCTTCACACCCTGTTTTGTGTCACGCACCTTCCCGTTTCAGTTGCATGCGTAAGAAGGCGCCATAGAACAGGTGCAGTTTCCTAATCAGGCGGGAGCACAGATAAGCTGTCACCATAATATTATCCGTCCTCGCCTCTGTGCTTTGCTCTCACAATTTCCGGCCTGGCAGTATTGCTTTTGTTTTGGGGGGGCTGGGCCACATCACCCAGATCTTGGCTACCGCCGTCACCTTCCTACCAAGCCCCTAAATCACAGCAGCACTATTCTACTCATCCTGCTCAAAAGTACGCATTTCTTTTCTGGTTGCATATCATTGCATATCCTCAAGAAGCAAACATGTATCTGCGTTCAGATCCTGACGAGACGCCGCCCCCGGCCGAAGGGGCCGACCCTGACGATGTCTTTGGGCCGGCCACGAGCTCGCCACTCCAGAACATCAGCAACTCTCTACGCTGCTCCTCGGAATTCTAGGCGGAAGAGGCGCTCCGTCGAGACTTGAACAGGGCGCGGTCGGTGCGAGAAAACGGCAGCCATGATGGTTTGGCCGGCCAGATTCAGGGCTTGCACCCCGCAAAGGAGAGATCCAAGGGCAGAGGGTCCGTGGCAGACGAGCCCGCCGGTGCGGCATGCACATCGCGAGAGCGTGGGCTTCTAGCGCGGCTCTCTCCGTGGTCAGCAGAGACGGACCCGAATGACAGCAGCAGCCGAGGTGTGGGTATGGAAGAGACTAGCGGTGGCTGGCCGTCATTCTTGAGAGGAAGAGGTGAAGCGGACGACGGGACAGGGCCAGACCAGAAGCGCCTCCTGTCGCCCTTGTCTCCGTCGGACTGGCCGTCCTTTATTGCTCTACCCAAGACGAATGCGGTTCCTCAGCGGGTGTTCCGGCTCAGCGAGAAACACAGCCGTCGAAGGACGTCTTCCTCGTATCCCTCGGAGGGCATGCACTCGCCTGCTGTTCCGGCATCGCCTCCGAGTTTTCGTGCAGGGGTGTTGTCGGGGGTGATGCCATTCCTGGCCGAGACAAATTCCTGGCTCTCGCTTGCGCACTCGGCTGGCTCCGCATCGGGCAGACAGCCGGCAGGAGGAGGCGAGAAGAAGCCAGCGCACAGGAGGGAGATTGTCATGGAGCTGGGTGGTGGGCCAGAGAAGGCATGCGTCCACACGTCCACACCCAGCCTCGGCACATCTGTCTTGGCGAAGACCAACCACAGCGGTGCCGTGGCGGCCTCTGACGAGACCATCAACACGTCCGTGTTCGAGGGGCTGGAAGAGGCGGCCAGCCCGTCGACATGCAGCCTCTTGTACATGCCGCGCGGCACAGTGTCTGAGGGGTACTTGGACGCGAGCCGTCGCGGCAAGGCGCTCACGCAAAGTCTCGTGATGACATGCTCGGAGTCGTCGTCGTTGTCGTCATCTGTCAGCTTAGCTCCGCTGCGACGATTCGGATCGCCACGGACCACATGGTCATGGGGACGTCTGCGACAAAACAAGGAAAAGGCGGCCAGTGCTGGCAGCATCAGGCCACCCGGAGAGGAACAAGGGAGAGACATGGATGGGGTTGGCAGCTGGCATGTCAAGAGACCGAGTACCTGGCGAGTCAGGTCGCGCCAGCACAGCGCCGGCGCAAAATCCAGCAAGCGAGGTGGATGGAAGATGCACAGGGGAAAGAAGAAGCGGCACAGCCACAGAGGGGACAGGGGGAGAGTGAGCAGACGCCGGCGGTCGTTTGAGTCGCGCACGTCGCGCACGTCGCGCATGTCCCGTCTGAGCGAGCGGCTCGCCGACAGTGCGCTGGTAAGCTGCGTTGTCAACTGGAGACGAGAGGCGCGGGCCAAGGTCAGGGCGCAGCAGAGAAAGCTGGCGACGTACTGCCGGAGAAGCAAGGCATGAGCGAGACGGGACGAAAAGATTGCGACGAGTGATATTGTATTTTTTTGTAAAGGAGATCAGCTGGAGCCAGTGAAAATCATAAAATATGGCTGCCGTGTCTTGTCCCAAGAACCAAGTCGGCATCACAGCATGTAGCGGAAGTTGACTGACGGGTGCAGCCGGGGCCGGCGACGGCGGGCGTGGCGGCGGGAGACGAGGCCCTGGGCCTCGTCGTCGTTGTCGTTGTCGTCGGCACGCTGGCAGGCGGCGGCCTCGGCCTTGGCGGCGAAGAGCTGCAGGCGGCGGTTGCGGCGGCGGAGGAGGATGCGCAGGCCGACGGCGAGCAGGGCGACGGCGAGCATGGCGAGGGCCATGGTGCGCATGCCGCGGAGGAAGAGGGGGCCGTCGGCGTCGGGGTAGAGGCGGGTGCCGACAAGGGGTCCGCACTGGCCGACGAGCTGGAAGAGGGCAAAGGCGCGGCCCTGGCGGCGGGCGCCGCGCTGGTTGTTGAGGTTCCAGGCGATGAGCAAAACAACAACGTTGAAGAAGCCGACGGCGGCCGGGTAGACGGCGGCGTAGCGCCAGCGGCTGGCGGGGCCGAGCACGGCGCCGTCGAGGCTCAGGACGCCGTAGCCGGCGGCCGAGGCCAGCGCGTGGGCGACGAGCAGGGGGCCGCGGGCGCGCAGGCGGTCCGAGAGGCGGGCCGTGGCCAGCACGACGACAAAGGCGACAAGGTAGGGCGGGGCGGACAGGGCCTGGGCGGTGACGGCGTCGTGGCCCCTGGCGGCCAGGATGGTGGGCAAGAAGACGGGCAGCGAGGCGTAGGCCATGTTGGTGAGGAAGAACATGCTGGCGGTGGTCCAGGCGACGGGGTCGGCGAGGACGGCGAGGGCGGTGGCGCAGGTCCTGGACTGTTTTTCGGTGGTGTTGTGGTTCTTGTCTTCCCCGTCATGGTTCTCGTCTTCTTCGTATTCCTCCCCCTCCTCCTCCATCCGCGCCTCTGCCACCTGCTTCTCCCGCCGCGTGAGGTACCGCGCCCGACCCGGCGCGTCCGGGATGATGCGCCAGGCAAAGACGGCGGCCACAACCGAGGGAAAGCCCTCGACGATGAACAGCAGCCGCCAGGGGGCAATGGGGCTGGCGACGGCGCGGGCGGCCGCCAGGATGGCCCAGGCCAGCGACGCGGCAAACGTCGTGGCCAGCGGCGCGGCGCCGATAAAGACGGCCGTGCGCAGGGCCAGCTCGTCGCGCCGGAAGAAGCGCGCCAGGTACAGCGGGATGCCGGCAAAGCCGGCCTCGCCCACGCCCAGCAGCGCCCGCAGCACCACGAGCACCGCGTACGAAGGGGCCACGGCCTGCAGCGCCGCCGCGCAGCCCCAGCCGCCCACCAGCACCGTCACAAACACGTGTGCCGGCACCAGCCGCCACAGCAGCGCCAGCCACTCAAACGCAATGTAGCTCGCGTAAAAGGCCGTGAGCGCCCACGCGTACCATCCGCTGCTCCCCTTTCCATCTCCGCTCAGGTCCGCGTCCATGCCGGCCACCCGCGCGTTGCCAATGTTGCTCCGGTCCAGGAAGCTGAACAGGTACAGCAGCGCCACAAAGAGCACCAGCCGCCGGTCAAACTTGCGCACCACCGCCCGCTCTTCGTCGGCCGTGTACGGTGGGTGGCGACGGGAGGAGGAGAAGGCGGACGACGACGACGACGACGACGATGACGACGATGACGAGGATGACGCAGACTCCTCCACCTCCGACTCCGACTCTGACTCTGGCTCCAGCTCCAGCTCCGACGACACCGTCCTCGACGACCTCGGCCGGCTCGTCCCCGCTCCCTCGTCCCAGTGCTCCAGCTCAATGCCCATGTCGTCCTGCTGGGCGGCGGCTTCCCCTCTCTTGCGGCCAGCTTGATCATCATCGCCGCCGCCGCCGCCGCCGCCGCTGCTGGTGCTCCCATTGGTGCTCCCGTCGGGCGTCAGAATCCGCGCCGACAGCGACGACGACGACGAAGACAACGGCAGC
The DNA here is from genome assembly GCA_014183095.1 of Harringtonia aguacate. Classification (NCBI taxonomy): domain Eukaryota; kingdom Fungi; phylum Ascomycota; class Sordariomycetes; order Ophiostomatales; family Ophiostomataceae; genus Harringtonia; species Harringtonia aguacate. The sequence continues at coordinate 254,011 of JACCPH010000033.1, forward strand.
GGCAGCGGCGTGCCGGCGTTGTTGTCGTTGTGCTTGTACATCCTGCTGGGAGGAGGAGGGGCTAGAGTCGCGGCCGAGGCAGGGGTACCGCCACCACCACTGCCGGGTGTGCGCATCTTTGGTGGCCGTTGCCCTGCAGGACCTTGTTTGCTTTTGGTGTTTTGGGGCAGCAAAATAAATGGGGGGGGGGGCGTTTATTGCTTCAAGATGAGATCGAAAAGCAAATAAAGGAACGCGTGCCTGCTAACAGGACATCATTGCCGAAACCAAAAGAAAAAAAAACGAGCGAGAGGTTTGTAGGGGCAAACGGGGGGGGAGGGCAGGACGCGCGGAGCTCCGCCTAGGGAGAGGGACAAGGAAATGACGAGGACGTGACTCCATTGCCCCCAACACGCGCTCGCAGCAGCATACGAGAGTATCATTCCTCCTGCGCCGATCTGCGGGGGAGTAGCGTACTCGTATTACTCGTACACTGCCGGGGGTTCAGGGGTCTGCCCCCTAATAAGCCTGGGATTGGCCAATTTATGCGCTATAATCAGGGCCCTCCCCTTTTTGGCACATCCCTAGCCCGCAACTCGAATGGGGTCGCCAGGAGAACACAGCACCTGTACCTTACGTCGGTCAACAAAGTAAAGAATAGTTCAGCTTGGGTTTGCTGCTCTCTGACACAGCTGTCTCAATACTGGATAAAGGTACAAGATGCAGCCGCGGGACCGAGTATCAACGTCCCGCGTGCTCGAGGTCTCCAGACCTCTAGAGATGCCACCCCGACTGCATGTCCACTTGATCCATCTCGCGCCTCGCCGGCTCCCTCCTTCTCCCCGGCCTTCCAACACACAAATAAAAAGACAGACCAACGACATCCAAGGGGGGCGGACGGGCTTGCCTCATGTGTCTCCCATCCAGTCTGCAAACAAGGGTAAGAGGAAAAAAAAGATATTATGCCTCTAGCAAAGAAGTAAGATGGCGATTCCCCTACCTTCTTCCATCACCACGACCGACCGTAGCCAACCACGTTTTTCCAAGAGTCCACAAAACACAATAGGCCACAGTATATCTGAAGTCATGACAATGGTAAATAAGACAAAGAAAATCTATATATAACAAAGGGGCCAGCCGCGGCGCATGCCAGCGCTGCCCAGGCAAGAAAGGTAAAGTAACAAGAAGAGAAAAAAAGAGACAAGGAAATAGGTGTAGGTGGCTTTCGGAAAGCCCTCGTGGTAGCCCACGAGGCTGCTACCGTGTATATCATGCGTGATGGTGTGTCGTTTTCGTCCGCCCGTCACGATACCAGGCGGCGACATGCAAAAGGAGAAGCAACCAAAAATGTAAACAACCGGTCAAAACATGGACCTCCCGAAGGGTATCGAAGCGTGAAAGATAAAAGAAACTTTTTCTGCAGTTGGGCGGGGGACAGCGTGGAAGTGGCGGGGAGCGCGGCTAGAGTAGAGCGAGTGAGACGGAAGGCAGCGCAACAGAGGCGGGAGCGCCGCGACAGAGAGAGGCAACACGCTGGGCGTGGAACCTTAGTTCCAGCCGAGCGAGTTCTCCGCAGCAACCGGCGCCGAGATGAACGCCGTCCGAGCCGAGTTGTTCATGTTGCTGCGGCCGCTGCCGTGGCTGTCGCGTCCGCCGGGCACGCCACCCGCGGCCAAGCCGCCTGCTGCACCCGCGGCCACGCCGCCGTAGCTCGAAGTGAAGTCCCGGCTCAGCAGAGCGCCGCCCATCAGCGCAGGGCTGGCCACCTCCCGCATGTCGGACGCGTTCGTCACCGAGCTGCTGCGGTGGTGCAGAGACTGCTTCTTGCGCTTGTACCGCCGGGCAATCAGGAACATGGCTGAGCCGTACGCGGCAGACACAAACACTGCGCCCACAGCAATACCGGCCGTCGTGCCGCGCTGCGACGCCGTCTGGTCGCTGTTGCCACTGCTGAACACGTCGTTCGAGCCCGAGGTCGACGTGGCCGACGAGCTGGAGCTCGTGTCGCTGGTGCTGGAGCCGAGTGTCGAGCCCAGGATGATGTCGATGGCCGTGTTGATCTCGTCGGTCATGTTCTTCTGCAGCTCGTTCGGGTTCTGCCACAGCGAAGCCGAAGGGATGTGCAGGTCCAGGCGCAGCTGGTCAATCATCGACGTGGGGTACGTCGTGATCGCGAGCGTCGTCACATAGCCCAGCTGCGAGGTCGTGTCGAGCGGAATCAGCTTCTGCACAACCACCTTGCTGCTGTTGAAATCGGCGTCGTACGTCAGCAGTTCCGGGAGGACCTTGATGATCTGGGCAGCTGCCTTGGGCGTTCCGGCCACAAACGCATAGTTCAGGCCGTAGTTGAACGCAATCTGGATCTCGCTCGTATCCGCAGGGATGGACTCGCCGCTCGTGTCCGGAGTGATCGCCTTCGGCAGACCCGTGGGAATGCCGGTGGACGTCGCCGTCACCGTGCTCGCGGAGCTGGCCGTCTGCTGCACGATAATGGTCGAGGGGAGCCATGTCGACGGGTTGCTGAGCGTGCCAATGGCGGGGATGCTGGTGTATTCGGACGTCGTCAGCGGGGTAGACGTGGACGATGTAGACGTGGCCGAAGTCGTGGCGATGACAACGGGCGTTGTCGAATTCGAAGCCGTCGCAGTAGACGTCGGAACCGAAGACGTCTCGCTCGCCGATGCCGTCGTCAGCGAGGCGGTCTCCGTGGAGTTCTGCGTCTCGGATGTGAGGGACGTGGTCGACACCGGTGCTGAAGTCGTCTGTTCAACCGAAGTCGTAGAGTTGGATGCTGTCGTCGGCACCGTGGTCGGTGTGGTCGAGTCGGTGGTCGACGTAACCGGAACAGAGGTGACGCTAGTACCAGTGACAGAGCCGGTTGCAGGGTAGTTGGACGAAATGGACGTGATATTAATGGTGCTCTCGGTCGCGGTGTCGGTCGTCAAGATCGAAGTGGGAAGCGACGTCGCAGACGTCACAAGAGTAGACTCGTCCGTCGTAGACGCCGTTGTCTCATCTGTGGACGTGGGTGTGGTCGACGCCACAATCGTGCTCGAAACCTCGTCGGTGGTCGAAGCCAGAACCGAAGTAGGAGTGGTAGTCACAGCCGTACCCGTACCCGTACCCGTGGTCACAACCGAGACCGAAGTTTCAATCGTCGACTCCGACGTCGAATCCGCAGTCTCGGTCGCGTTCACCGTGGCGCTGGCATCCACAAGAGTTGTGAGCGAGTCGGTCAACGAGTCAGACTGGCTGCCAGGGGAAATGATAATGGCAGATGACGTGGCCGTCGTAGAAGCCTCGGTCGTGGTAGCATCCGTCGTAGTAGCCTCCGTGGTAGAGGCCTCCGTCGTTGACGCCGAAGTCTCCGCGGTTGTTGTATCCGTAGCCGTAGTGTCAGTGGATGTGGCGTCCGTCGTGGCAGCAGAGGTTGTAGAGGTCGTGCCGGTCTCGGTTGTAGACGTGTCCGTAGTGGCCGTGGCAGTCGTGCTGTCCGTGGTGTCCGTGGCGGTCGTGCTGGCAGTCGTGTCCGTAGCAGTCGTGCTGGCAGTCGTGTCCGTGGCGGTCGTGCTGGCGGCAGTCGTGTCTGTGGCAGTCGTGTCTGTCGACGTAGTATCCGTTGCCGTGGTATCCGTGGCCGTGGTGCTCGCAGTAGTGTCAGCAGACGTGGTTGAAGTCGTGTCCGTTGTCGTGTCGGCGGTCGTGGTATCCGATGTTGTAGCATCGGTCGTCGTCTGCGACGTAGTTTCTGAGCTCGTCGTGTCTGTGGTCGTAGTACCAGTTGTCGAAGAAGTGCTAGACGAAGATGTATCGGATACCGACTTGACAGTACCGGAGATCACAGTGCTGCTGCCGGAGCCGGTCTGGCCGGAGTGAGTCGACGAGGACGGAACCCGCGAGCCGGACAAGGTATTCGACTTGGTCGAAAACTGCGAGGTGGATATGCCGGACAGGACACTCGAGAGGAGGTCGGACGTCGTCTGTCTCCGCGTGGTGCTGCTGGTCTGACCGGAACTGCCAGTGCCAGCCACACTGGAGGAGCTGGAGAGGTCGATGAGGCTGCTGCTCGCTCCATCGGAGCTGCTAGAGCGGCCCGTGATAGTGCTGTCCGAGCTGACTGAGCTGTCTGAGCTGTCTGAGCTGTCCGAGCTGGAGCTCACGGAGATGGTCGTCGACGAGTCCATTAGGGTCGTCTCGGGCGCCGTCGTAGGTGGTGGGGGCGTGTGTGGCGTGTTCTGGGTGCTCGTCGCGTTGATGTACGCCCGCTTGACTTGCCGTGGGAAATAAATCCGTGGCCGTTCATTCTGAACAGCGCCGACAGCGGTCGCGGCCGCCGCGAGGGCAACCAGGAACGAGCCGGTGCGCATTGTGTTTTAATGCTCTCTTTCCGTGTATTGTTTGTTTCCTTTCCTAGGTCGAGTTGGCTTAAGGGGGGAACTTTAAGCCAGCGGCATTCGGTGTGAAAGCAAGCAGTTCGTAGATTGACAGGTCCTCGTGAAAGCGAGCGAACGATGGATCGGTCTAAGAGAGAGAGGGGAGGGAACGTGCAACTGCGCGTATATTGTTTAGCCACGGCCGCGCACCGAGGGACTGCAACAATAGACTCACGACTGTCAGGGTTGCAGTGAAATGAATGTACTTGACAAAACGTCGATCTTCTGCCAGCGAGTGTGTCTAGACATTGGCAGACGGGTCAGTAAAGCAGTGTGGGTCGGGAACAGTGCTCGATGCATGAAAGCCATCCTCGATGATGGGCAGAGGACACAACACAAGTAGGTACGTGGTGCTCCAAGTCGCGGAGGCGAGACCACATCGGGGTCGTCACTCCCATTTTCCAGCTCTCTGGCTCGTGTGTTCTCGCCTCGCCGGCGTCATCGAGGAAATCCATGCGCGCAAACAAAGCAAGCAGCAGCGCAACTTACGTATTTCTAAAGATTCGGTCGATCGGGGGACATTAAAAGTCGTAGGAGGCGATCGACGAGTGCGAGTCGTTGAAATATCCGAATCTTCGTAGGGCTAAAAAGAGCGACGTGACGAAACAAGAAAGCGAGTCGTCGGTTCAGAGGGCCAAAACAGCAGAGCAGACAAAAAAAGATATGCAAAAGAACGAGTCTGTCAAAAAAATGAGAGTGGTTGCTGGCTAAATGGTTCTTTCGCCGTGTGATGGGGGATGACAATCCGTGTCCGCGTCAGCGACTGTTGCGGGTGTAGATGTGTTAAAGAACGACAGGAATTTGCTTCGGCAGCAGACCTCCGGAGGTCATATCCCAAGGGACAAGTGAAAGGAACGTGGAACAAGAAAAAAGGACAAGAAGACACTATAGGCTCCAAGCGGGTCGTAACGGTCGTTGACAAGGGACGACGTCGTCGCAGGAGGGAGAAGATTGTCGATGTCGTGGGTCGGTGGTGAAGCGAGAGAAGGGGGAGAGGAAACGAAAGAGGGAAACGAGAGACAGGATATGTGCAGCAAAAAACAAAGGCGGAAAGGCAGGGCGGACGGGATTGGGAGGGGGGGTGGCAGGAGGGCGGACAGGATCAGAGAGAGAGAGAGGGATCTGTACGCCGTCGCAGGGAGGAAGGGGAATGAATAGCACAATACGACGTTGGAGGCAAGAGGGACCCACGGCAGGGAAGCCGGGGGGGGAAGAGCGAGATCGCCGCTCTGGGTGCAAGGGGAAGGCCAATAGACAGATGGGGACTAGCCGGCGAGCAGAGGTGTGTGGCAGTGGTGCTGGCTGCAGTGGTGCTGGCTGCATGCGCTGGTGCTGACAGGGAGGCACAGGCGGAGCAAAATAAAATAAAATAAATAAAAAAGAAAAAAAAAAGAGTTGACCGGTGGGTATTACGACTGTAGCGTAGGACCAGGAAAGGGGAGGAAATTGCAATACGAACAGCGTCCCGCTGCTGTGTTATTTTGCGTTTACTGAATTTCGCTTCTGTATCTTACTTCTCACGGCTGTCCTTCCTCTGCTTACGTTCTTCCTTCTTCCTTGTCATCTCTGCTCGGCCTCAGCTCCTACTGAATCCGTGTGTGTGCGCGTGAACGCGTGCTCGTCTGTGTGTGTGTGTGTGTGTGTGTGTGCTAGCAAGTGCGTGCATAACGCGTCCAAAGGGGGATTTTCGTCTTTCGTCCCTTCTTCATTCCCATTCCAGTCAACCCTGCCCGAAATAGAACCGTTAGTACGTCTACATAGGGAGCAGAAAACGCTTCTAACGGATGCTGCTAACGTAAAATATTGGAGCGCTAAAGCCAGGAACCCAACGTGTGGACTTTGGTGTACATTCTTTGTCTGCTACAGCGCAGGTGGCTTGGCAAGTACGGGGTATACAAATGTACCCACGCGCCCGGTGCGTGTCCAGCTGGACCAGGTCGCTGCAATTCGGCCAGGAGCACGCCAGGGCGCCTGCCCCCAAGGTTATACCGGACGGAAGTACTCGTACGAGCGGCTGTTGTGGGCTGCTGTGCTCGCAATGCACGCCCAGAAGAGATACCTTTAATTTTCCGGCAAGTGACATTAGCCTGGGCGCGGACGCCAGAGGCAGGAGAGGTCTCTTTGGCTAGACCGAAAGTACCACGCAGACCAGAAGTGGATGAAAGGATTGCCTGTGCATTGGGCGACGACAGGGATGTGTGCGTTCGTTCCCTTTTTCAGCCACTAACAAGACAGACGGTGGGCTGCGTGTGCGCCCTGTGGTTGGCCGAGACGGGTGCGGGCTGTCAAATTTATACGACGATGGGGGCGGTTTCCCACCTATTTTCCACGGACCCCTGTCTCTTCCGCCCAAAGAAGACAAGGGCCGTTTCAAATTGAGATTCCCAGAATTGTACCGATACCTTTTGCCAGCACGACAGGAGATGAGCTTGGTACCTGACGGCGATCGCTCTGCAGATTGGGTATTTTGTATCTCTATTTGCAGGTTTGATGGAGACAATACGGAATACATGCCGTAATACAGCAAAAAATGGCTCCGTAATACGAGTGCTCTGCAGTAATACGAGCAGGTCTGTTCACACAAGGCAGAAAACCCGCCAGATACTACGAATCGGACATCGCAAGCCGTGCAGACACGAGCCGCATCCAGCTGCCTCGTCCTTCTCTACGAGTATTTATGTGCTCGTATTTGTATTGCCTTGACGGTCGTCGAGCACACGTGTACTCGTGCTCTGCATGCACTCGTCATCGTGCCTCATCATGCCGACGCCTATCTGGCTATCTGACCAGCCACCACGGGGACCAACACGTGGAACACTGCGTCGGACACCGCACCGCACCACGCGGTATCACCGTCACTGTGCAGCGCTGCAGGAATAGGGGCAGGCTCAACCATGGCGCTGTCCATGGCTGGCTGTCTTCTGCTGGGCTCCTCTGCACGCAAGTGGCACCGAAAGGATGCCGGAAGGAAGGGCACGCGTCATTTGGCATTGCCAGGCCGTTGGCTTTGCAGCCACAGTATGTACGTGTTTGTGATGTGTTTAAGATGTGCCGTGTGTCGCACAACCGACGAGCATGTACCGGCACCAGCGAATACAGACGAGACAGTACCGTGTGGCGCCGTATACGCACAAGTACGTATTTGTACGGGTATTGATATTTTGTATGTATTCGTACTCGTATATCTGCGGTCGAAGGGCTGCAGAGTGCAGCACGCAGGGCCAGACGCGAACTCTGCATTCCAGTAGTATGTAGTATTACTCGTAGGCGCCAGTTTGCCGATCTCGACTTGGCCGACTAGCCGACCGGTGACAGACAGCTGACATCCCCCCTTTATTTCGACGGGCGTGGACGATCTGGGGCCCTTTTTTTGGTTTGTTTCCTTTTGCTCTATACTAGTACATAGTATGTAAGGCGCTTGCGGTCGGCGCGACACGCAAATTTGGGGAGGCGCTATGAGGTGTAATAAATATGGCACAATGTCCGAGTGCCAAAATACAGGACGAGTTTTGCCGCACACGGGCGTCAAATGAACCCCCCTCTCCCCCTTCCCCCCTTCCCCCCCCAAGACAGGTGCGTTCTACGCCCCAAGGGTGCGCCCAGGCGCGCTTTTTGGGGCGGTTTTGCCCCTGACTAGAGCGCGGCACGCTTGGCTTTAAATTTGCCTCTCCACATTATGTGCTACCCGCAGGGCAGGTGCCCGCCGTAGGCCGCCATAGGCCGCCAAGAAGAAAAGAAGAGTGCGTCTGACCGTTCGGTGATTGCGATGATCATCGCGACAGCACGAGTAGTCAGCGCGATCACAAACGCCGCAGGTTCGCCAGCGGCGCAGGACGATCATACAATGGCGGCCCGGACTACGAGTAAGAGTCTTACATTGTACATACTCGTATGCTCGCACGATCAGACGAGGACGCGCCGGGCTGCATTCTCTTCGGGATCTCGTTTGTCCGTTTGTCCATTTTCGTGCGGCAGACGGCATTCGAGAACCAGAGTTGGGCTCGCAAAAAAAGAAACGAAAAAAACACGCACCTTTCTGCAAAAAGAAATAAACGGCGGGCATGAAACGCCGGCCTGCTCTCTACCAGCTGGATAGAATGCAAGATACGAGTACGTATGAGTATGGGGGGGGGGGGCAGCCGCAAGAGACAGAACACGTGGTTTGTCCTTTCCCTTGCATCCACGGGTCCTTCGGTTGCACCAACTGTGGTTACCGGACTGGTAGGCAAGAAAGGGAAGGTGCTATCTATGAGTACATACTACGAGTACGTGTGTGTCACCACGACTGCGAGTACATATCTCTGAGAAAGCAGGAGGCGGAAAAAAAAAGCCTTACCCGGTGTTTTACCAGGGGGGCAGCCTGGACGTGTTTCAAGGAAATAGCTACGGGACGGTGGCGCATCCCTGGACAAGCATAAAAACACCCAGGCCTATGCAAGGTCTTGTGCTGTGCTGGAATTGTGCACAAGCAGGTATGTACGAGTATGATCCTTTTTCGCGTTCTGGGCTCGCATGCTGCCCTTTCGCCATCTATCCCCCGATAGACGGGATATTGCGTGTCCCAGGCCGCCATTGGGAGCGATGTGTCCTACCCTACGTACGAGTCTGTGAGTTAATATGGCGACAAGGCAAAATCCAGGGAGACGCAGTGTGACCTCTCGGTGCAAATCATACGACGACGCCGGCGTTCGACTAGGATGGAACTCCCCGAATCGGGCAGGACGCAGCAATGGCTGGTCATACGCGGGAGCAGGGACAGAATGTCAATGATGGTCGGTACGACGAGCATCTACGAAAGTACGAGTGCGAGTGCCAGTAATACTCTCTCTCTGTACTCGTACTAGTACTCGTAATGTTTTGTGTGTTTTGTTTCTGGTAATATGCCGAGAGGCTTTATTTTTACTCTTCCCTCCCTCTGCCCTGCTCTGCCACCTCGCCCCTTTAACTTCCCCCGGGCACACATTCCCAAGGGTCAGGCAACGGAGAGGGGGGGGACCTCTGCCGTCGTTCAAAAATGCGGTCCCCCAGACGAGAAAGTCACTCGGGACGGTCAATTATGTCACCTTACCAGTGGATTCCCATTCCTGAAGCCCCCCCTCTCCCATCCCCTTCCCTTCCCCCATTCTCCTCCCCTTGCGCTATGTATCAGAGACAGACACTCTGCATGCCAGAAGACACCTGGTGGCCCTCTCTGGTTCATCAGCCACACAAACAGGCCAGACTGCTCGCGAATGCATATCGTATCCCGCGTATTATTCTGCCAGTCCTAGTTTCACCAAAAAGGACGGCAGAGTGGCATGGCCGAGGCACCGCCTAACCTCTCGCTGCATGTTCCTGAAACCAGCCACTGCATCTCCCATTCCTCCCGCTAGGGTCACCGCCCACCCTAGCGAGCATGACCATGGATCCAGGTACATAGGAGGAAGCAGGCTTCCTGGCTTACGGCCTACGGCTCATGGATTCCGATGATTTTCTTCCTGAGGCATGGGGGAAAGGCATGCAGGAGCTTCTTTCCAGGGTCTTCTTCCCAGATACCTGGTGGGAAAAAAAAAAGGAAGGGGCACTGACTTGAGTCATCAGAGTCATCCTGATGTGTTGTGTGCTGTGTTCTCTTTTCCAGATCCGGGGGGGGAGCCAAGGCATTGCCGCTCAGCCACCTCCAGCCTCCTCCTCCCTCTCCCCCCCTCCCTTCTTCCCCCTGCCAAGTAAGTGTCAGCCAAAGGCACGTTCAAGTTGTCTGCTGTTGTTTCTTGGAAAGCCAGCAGACGAAACGACGGCGGCGGACTCGCCCCGTCCACGAGCAGGAGGAGGCGGGACGAACAGCCAGGGCCTGTTTTTTCTTCTTTTTATTGAAGGACGTGTGTGAATATGCACGAGGTGTTCCTTTGGCATCGGGGCTCCGGGGGATGATCATGATGAGACGAAGGTAGTGCAGCGAAGGACGAGCAGTCAGGTCCCGATCCTTGGTGTTCCGGACGTGTTGTTCCAGCAAAGTGTTCCGTGGTCGTCCTAGTCTCGTCCCAAGCTGTTCGAGGGCGGGACAGAGGCCGCCCGCTGGTCGTCGGCCGTGGTTCGTGAACACGGGTCTTCCGCTGCCGGTCATTTGGGGGGGGGGGGGGGGATGAATCGCTTCCAGTCTGTATATTGTCCGTATTATTATTCGATATTGCAGATCCCATGTGGTGAAAGCCGTGAAGATTGGTATTCATATATTATCCCCCGCCGTCCCTGACTTTGTCGTGGGGATAGAGAAACTGGCTTGCCTTGGCTTCCACGGCATCGAGTCAAGAGAGGAAAAGGCTCATCTGTCCGCGTGTGCTGTGTGTTTACGCTTTTCCAACTGCCATCTCTCCCACTGCCCAGCCGGAGCAGCTTCAGCATGAAAGCAGCTTAGGATAGCTTCCATAGAAATCAAAGCATGCTTGCCTGTACATGTTCTGCATTTCCCATTTACCATTGTGCCCGTTGCGCAGCCCGGGAGCTTGCGTTGGGACGGGAAAGAACGCCGATGATCGAGCCCTACCTTGCAGCTGCCTTCCAGCTGCATATAAACCTTCTCGTCCAAGATGTCTGTGCCGTTCTCCCTCCGGCCTCGCGTTGAGCTGTCGAGGCTGCATTCCGGCTCCCCTCCCGGTTCAGCCTGTCATGAATTGCCGGAGCGGCCGTGAAACCTACTATACAGTCAGTCGAGAGCGAGACCATACAATATACGGCATACAGAGCCAGAGAGAGAGCCATCATCCCCATTAGGAGTTTTTGATTATGTTGAGGACATCTGTGCTCTGCTCGTACTTTCACAACATGCATTCATTAGCGATGGGTATGTATGGATGTATACAAAACCATACGAGGCAAACGCCGCTGTTGCCTGTTCCGGATAGCAAACACTAGACAGACCCTTTTGTTTTGGTTTCGTCATGTTTGCTCTCGTGTCCGCATGTAACTCGTTTCTGTTTCTCTTTCCTTCGACCAGAGCATGGCCGAGTGCCAGACGCCATTCTCTGGGCCAAATCCTCATGCGGCCGGATCAGACATATTCTATATGGCGTAACTGCTTGCTCTTTTCGCGTCTCCACGATGACCGTTCCCTGGACATCTTTCCGTGGTCGAGTGAAACACTGGTCTGTGGGACTCGATCAGAGCATTGGTTTCTGGACCCAAGTGCCACAGTTTTGTTTTTCCCTTTCTCTGCTCTTCTTTGTATGCAACTGGGCCTTGGGGAGAAGCTTCGACGGGTCATCTTTAGCTGGCACGGGTTTCTTGCCGATCTATTTACCTCGTGTGCGTTTCATTATCTCCTCGGCTGTGTACCGTCAAGATTATCGTCAAGATTATCGTCAAGATAAAGCTGCAACAAAATATAGGTTGGCATCCCGAGCGAGTGCTGTGTTGTCCCACTCTGAAAGCCTTGTTTTTTGCCCATGTCTACGACCACACCAGACAGCAGTATTTGATAGCGTTTCAACGTTACACGCTGTAGCACTAGCCATCGTTCTTGTGCGCCTTGATCTCTGTGTTTCCGCCGCATGGACAAATCCGCGCCCAACGTAACGTGGGAGAAGGCACGGAAGACCTAGGCAGAGGGACGCTGGGGATTGTGTCGTGAAACCTAGAGATAACGGGACCGGGGCACATGAACATGCTGCTGTGGCCTTTTGGCGAACGCCCTCTGCTCTCTGGTGGCTTTCCATACATACATTTCGGTATCTGATGTACCAAGAGGTTGGCGAGCGGGCTGCTGAGCCGTCATTTTCTCGGCGAGCTGCAGACGGTCGAGTCAAAAATTCTTTGAAGGATTACAGAGCAAAGCAAACTCTTTTGGTTTCCCTTGTGCTTCCCCGCCACGGTGGCACGATGACGCTTTCTGCTGCCTGAATCTTTTTGTTTTCGCTTCGGCCGCAGCAGGCTGCCGATCATTGCCGTCTGTCGAGACGCAAAAGACACCGAAAGCAGATATCACGCGGTGTCTCCATCTCTGTTTGTCCACGTTGACCTGTCGCATTGCGGCCGATCGCGACCCGATGTGCGGGTCTGCTGAGCCAAGGAGCCGGTCGGGTTATTGGATCTCAGCTCAGCTCTCTTTCTAGTCCTTTCCGTCCACCGCGTTTTGCCTCCCGCCTCGATCTCGTCACGCCATCTAGATGGCCGCTCTGTAGCAGTTGGGCGGTGTCTCTCCCGTTCTTTGCCCGACTCCGTAAGATACGACCCGTGTCTCATGTCTGCCCTGCCAAGTGCTGTCGAGAAGGCCCGTATGCCAGTCGTCACCAGATGTCGAGGGCCATGATAGGAAAATGTGCCACAGCTGCTGGGCTGAATCTCGTATTTCCATGGCGTAGCTTGGCCGACAGTCGCCAAAAAAGGCAAACGAGACATGGGGGAAACGCGGATGTGTCAGCCGTACGCAAAGGGACATAACATCGACACCGCAAGTTCGCTTTGCTGGTTCTGACTGGCCTCGCAGCCTTCCCACCTTTGCCACCCTCTTCTGGACCGAAGTCCCGCATTACAGGAGCTGTGATGCCAACACTAACGCAGTCTCACGTACGAAATTCAGCGCGTATTATGCGCTGTTTTACGCCGAGTCGGCGGAGGCGAAGGTCGTCCTTTTCAATGCGTCGCCCACCCCGACGATGCAGCTCGTAAAGTGCACCAGTCCCAGTATTGTGGGCCGCAGCTAAGGTTGTACCCTTGGGCACCGATGGCGTGGGTGGTAGTCGGAGACATTGGCCAGCCTTCCTGCGCGTCGGAGAGGGCGAGAGGGGGGCAAAGTGTGTGACATGCGGAGAGTGTAGATGAACATCTACAGAGGGAAACTGCGCTGCCACGCACGGCAGAGAGGCTTTTATTTTGGCCCGCCCTTGGTTCCAGGTTCCAGTTTCTAGTTTCTGCTGTCCAGTTTCTGCTGTCCAGTTTCTGGTACTGGTTTCTGGTTGCCGACTCGTTGTGCATGGCGGTGGGGAGGGGTGGGGAAATGCTCCGTGTTCCAGAATGACACCAGAAGCCAGACCGGCTTGATGTCATTGATATCGTCTCCGGCTGGTTTGCAGTGCGCCTGGGTTATCTCTTCCCACGCGACTCTCCCTCCCGGCCAGGCCGCTGCACTCTCGCTTCGAGCTGCTGCTTGCCGACATGTGCATGGCCGGTTGGGGGGCCGCTTCCTGACAACTGACAGATCATCTCCGTAGGCTCTGGACGAGCCGTGTGGCCATGTTGACGCATGAATGCGGCCCTCAAGACGACAAGACATGCGGAAGGCCCTCTGCACCAACACCCCCTCTCACCCTCTCACCCTCTCACGCCATACCCCCCCCTCTCCCCAACGCACGACCGAGCTATTGCTCCAGGAGGAGAAATGATGATGCAGGTCGCAGCTCAGGTGGGTAGTCCGCCAAGGGGGGGCTTGCATGGCCAGGCTGAGGCGGGCCGTGACCTTGTCTTCAATATTTGGAATTCTGTGGCATTCTGCTGCGAACATGGTGACTTTTTCCCGTTTGGTTTCCTATTCATTCGTTCTGCAGCTGCATCCCTGCAACCAGTCACAGACGCACCCGGCGGTGTGATGGACGGATCAGGCAGCAGGACGGAAAACACTCCGCTTGCACTGGCCAGTGGCAGGTCAGCATGTCTTGCGTCTGTCCGTGCAGAACACAGAACCGGTTTCCGACCCTGCTCTGCCGACGGCGGCGCAGTTCCGAACCTGGCGGGCTTTGCCAGTTCTCGGCGGCTCTATGTACGAATCGTCGTACTCGCACCTTCGCAGGATTCTAGTGTAGCAACGGGCCAGCGCAGCATCGGCTCCACGCACACAGCACACAGGGTCCAGTGCCATTATCAGGTGCCTGCGAGTCCGAGCCTGTGAGTCTGTGCGTGTGCGTGTGCGTGTCTATGCGTGTGTCTGTATCTGCGTACCCGTGCTCGTACGTGGTATCTGTGTACTCGTGTATCTGTCGGAGTCCGCCACCCGTGCTATGCTGCCGGCTGCTGTGTCCCCGAGACGCTGGGTGATCCTCGCTCGCGCAGATCCCCCGCGTGTACACACAGATCTGAGTCCGCCGCTGCTTCTGGTCCAACGATGCCCGGCGTCGATGGCGGCGGACCCTGCCCGTCGTGCTGCTGACTCGGACTTCCACAGGACCTCCACAGGGACATCCATAGGGACATCCACAGGACATCCACAGGACTGCCATGGGAGACACGAGAACCAGGACGGCGGGCGCCGCTTGTCGAGGCGCTGAGGGGGGAACCAAGCCAGGTGGCTCCAGCGGCCCTGCGGTCCTAAACCCTGCTGCGTTCCTGGCGTCCTTTTGCTGAAGTCAACTCTAACCTGTCACGACGTCGCTGGTCAGCCAGCCGTGCTACCCCACCCACCCTCTCCACCCCACCATCACATCACTGCTCCACTAATAGCCCCTCGCACCTGCACCGGGAAAGAGCTTTTCATGATGGAACGGGCAGCCACGGGCGGCGCACATACTCGTACATGCCAATTTCTTTGTCCACATGGGCAACTCAAGACGGGAACATGGTGCCAGAGCTTGGCCCAGTCACCTGCCATGCTCCTATTCGTAACGTATTTGCCGCTGGCCAGCGCCGGGTCGGCCGCAGTTGTCCTCAGCTTTTTTCGGCGACCCACCCCCCTCTCGGGTCTGAACCACTATCTCTTGATCATCGACCTCCTTGCCATCCGCCTACATCAGACCGTCCCTTTACCCCCCCCACCTCGGTTACGTATTGTGTCTCCCTGTACGAGTACTTGTAGCTGCGGTATGACTCGCCGTCGTAGCCCGTACCCGCCACTGCTGTGTGTACTTGCAGCTTCTCAGTTCTATTTTTCTCTTGGTGGTATTATCCTTGCTTTTGTCCAGAGTCCGTGCCTCGAACAAGTGTTGCTTCAGAAATTTAAATAAATAACAACTCCCCCTCCCTCCGCCCCTCTGTCGAACCGGCCCCTCTTCTCCTCTTCTCCTCTTCTCCTCTTTTACATTATTCTCCGTCTTCCTTCCCAATCACCTCCTCCCGCCAACTTTCCCAAGCTGTCCCAACCTGCAGAATTTGCTGTAAGTGCCATTGGCTCCTTCGTGCATGCCCTTTCCGAGCTCCAACCCCTCCCCCTCCGAAGCTCCAGTCCCAGTCCCCCTCCCAGTCCCCCTCCCAGTCCCCCTCCCAATCCCCGTCTCAGCGCCCCCAATTCTTGGCCGCTCTCCCCGAAACGAGTTAGCCAACCCGCAAAGCGCTGCCAGAGAGCTGTCCGTTAACCACCTCTCTGCATCAGCCCTCATCTCTCGCACATCCCACCGTCAAAATGGGCGTCACCAAGTACACGCACCAGCAGGGCTCCGGCGCCACTCCGTCCAAGGGCGACCGCGTCACCATTGAGTATACCGGCTACCTCAAGGACACCTCCAAGCCCGACAACAAGGGCACCAAGTATGTGTCTGCTCTTGACGTTTGAGCTGTGCAGCAGAGCAGCTAATCAAGCTACCATGGCAGGTTTGACAGCTCTGTCGGCCGCGGCGACTTTGTCACTGCCATTGGCGTCGGCCAGGTCATCAAGGGTAAGAAGCCGCAGCTTCGTTGTTGATTGCTGATACACGGAGTGCAGTCCAGCTAACCATGGTGGCCACCCAGGCTGGGACGAGGGTGTCGTGCAGATGAAGGTCGGCGAGAAGGCCACGCTCGACATCACCAGGTATGCTCTCCCTCCACGTCACCGGGATTTCTCGCAATTTGATGCTGACTCTGAACCTCTGCAGCGACTACGGCTACGGTGCACGGTAAGACCAACTCCCGCCATAACCTTGCGCACGCCGTCCACACCTCCTCGGGCTTCGGGGTGGTGTGCGGATGGTCGTCTCTGTGACCTCGCCAAAGAGACAGGGATGTTTGAAAGACACTAACGAATCCTGCTTGTGTTAGGGGTTTCACCGGACACATCCCGCCCAACGCGGACCTCATCTTGTGCGTATCTTCCTTGCTGCGTCATGCCGTGTCTTTTTTTGCCGCACGCGGTCTCCCCTTGCGTCAGACCAGACCATCTAACATCTTCCAGCGACGTCCACCTGAAGAAGATCAACTAAACGAGGCACGCATTGTGCCAGCACGGGTCCAGATGCAAGAGACCAAAGCATATCTGGTGGAGATAATAAATCGAAAAAAAAATAAGACGACGGAATCATCTAGAGACGTTGTTTTGGAAGGAACGAGCTTCATAGGCTCGCTTATGAGCCGGACTTGATGTACCTGTGTCATTTTTTCGAGGCATTGTTTCAACCCATGGTGCTGTGCTACAGCCACAGCCCAAGTGCAAGTGATGTTGTGTCCTTTTTTTTTGCCTCGTTTGTGTGGAATTTGGTCTCTTTCGTTTTCCGCTGCCATGTATATGCGATGCTACGAGTAGTACGGATATTGTGCCGCTAGCTGGGAGAGCTCCCCCTCCGGCGTCGTAGGCTAAGTGGACCTCTGATATGGGTGCGAACAGAGAGAGAGAGAAAGAGAGAGAGTTCTGGGTGCCAGCGTCTACGGAGGGGTTCACGCTCTCCCGACAATGACATGGTAGCCTCCCGCAGCTCTCCGTGTTCTGGGGGCGCCCTTTTCCCCCACATACGGAAGATTGCGCTCTCGTTTATCTTTGACGTAATATGGGGATAGGCAGAAGCGGAGGCCAGTCCGCATATGAGAAGCCGTTCCAGAGAGCCCGTTCCAGAGATGCAGGCTTTTCTAGTCGCCTCAACAACCCCCCCCTCAGCTCCGCCGGTCTAGACCAGAGGAGCCTGGGAGAGAGGAGGAAAAAAAAAAAGAAAGGAGAGGGGGAGAGAGAAGAGCAAATTGCCTCAGATTGGGGTCGGCGGTTCAGCCTCTGTGGCTCTTACTCGTAATACCCGGGCCGACTTGCATGGGCGCCTGGCCGTAGCCGAGGTGTGGTGGCTGCAGAGAGACAATATTGTGTGTGACCGACGGGGGGGCCGAAAGCAGGAGGACAGAAAAGAGGGTAAATGGGAAATGGGTAAATAGGCAAATGGGCAAATGGGCAAATGAGCAAATGGGAAAAGGGCAAAGGAGAGAGTGTGTGCCAAAAACGAAGCAAAGACAACACACTCGTCATCGGACCATTCTCATGGCTTGTGCAGAAATGGGGACACCCTCTTTCGCTGCCAAGCTCAATGCTTTTATTTATTTTTATTTATTTATTTTAATTGTTATCTTTTTTTTTTTTGCACCAGCTGATGCACTTGCCACGGGTTCTTGCAGGAAGACCTCTTGTCTTTTGGGAGGGGCTGGCTTCACTCCTGCTCTGCACACGGCGATGGTGTCATGCACCTGCGAGCTCCTTGCGTCTTGCCAAGATCTCTGGGTTTTGTGTTCCCCCTCTCGCCTGTTTCCCACAAGACGAAAGTGGCAGACGGCGGTTTGCAATTTTGTTTCTTTTTCTTTTTTTTTTGTTCTCGTTTCTTTTTCGGCTTCGTTTCGTTAATTTCTTTTCTTTTCTTTTTTTCTCATTTCATTTCAAACGGCGGACTGCTAGTTCTTGTATCTCGTACGAGTACTGCTTGTAAGATACCTTTGAGCACATATTCTAACACTCTCTCCACGAGGATGCCGTCTGTCAAGGCAGGGAAGCCAACTTGCCGCCGTGGCTGTTGGCTCCTGCGCGTACCACAGAGCGCACGTCCATGTCTCTGGGTTTCCCCTCCCTCCTTCCCTGATGGATGATTTGTTGTCGCTGCTGCTGGTCCGACAGGGTCGCCTGAATGGAGCTGGCGGCACGTTCTAACCACTTGGCGCTGCAAGACCGGGGCAGGTGCGCACAGAGAAGAAATGACTGCAGCGGACCAAATGCAGCTTTCCAAATGCAGCTTTCCAAATGCAGCTGTCCCAATGCAGCAGCCGCCTGTTTTGTCGATGAGTGCATGAGTGGTATATTTGTACTCGTACGATACCGCTGGCAGCAGACCGCGGGCGTCTTCCGCACTCTTGACTAAGCTGGCCCCTGGCTGTGAAACGCCGCGGTTGCTGGAAGAGGAAGCTGCCCAACCTAGCCCAGATCCATACTTTTGTGACGGTAGGGCTAGCCTTTATCGATCTCTCCATGTTCTGCCATTTGCTGCAAAGCACCTGTCGCCATCTTTCCTTTTTTTTTTTACATCATCTCCCACACGGCATGGTCCTGAGACAGGTCTGCTGACCTGGTGGAAGCGCGCGCCGCTCCTCCCCATCATCAGGCATACGGCGGCTGTCTCGTCCGCCTCGTCCACCTCGCCTGCCTTGTTCGTCGCCTCGTGCAGCACGTGCCCGTGCTCGCAGGATTTGGAGGTTGCGGGATAGTCGTTTGCAAGCATGCCACCTGCTCGTATGCTCCAACAGGCCAAGTGCCAGCCAAAAAAAAAGGTGGTCTGGTGGCGCTGGGCAGAAGAGAAGATTCCACGCGTAGATCACCCGTTTGTCTGGCTATATCTGATTAGATTTTTTTCTCTCCAAATCCTGGGTTTTAATTATCCGATTATTTTCCTCGATTATGGCGGCTGAAACCCCTGAGCAGAGGCCCAGTTTTATTATCTGATTGATTATCGAGACAAGAAATGCCCACACGCATGGTCGTGGTCGGTGCTGCCGCTGCGACCAGCACGGCTCCTGCTGTGATAAATGAGGTTATCTTGATCCTTCTCGCCAGGTCCTGGCCAACCATGGCCAACCACAGCCGACCGGCGAGACGCAGAACATACGGTCTGATGCTCCCCCCCCCCGGTGCCGTACTTCCGAACGCACACTGGCACCTTCCCTTCCCTCCCCCCTCCCCTTTCCTCTCTGTGATGTCGGAACATCGCCACCCTGCGTGCTGAGGGTGTCGACGAGAGCAGGGAAGGGAGAGAGAGAGAGGGATGGGAGACGGGATCTGGGGGCTCACCTGTTCGAGCCTGCCCCCTGCCGATGCGGCAACCGTATTATTCGTCGATGCCGCTCTTCGAAAGCCGCTCGCTTGGCTCTTTTGGCCAAGCTTTGGGATGCCTGCCGTCTCGCGTGTGCTCTTGGCGGCCGAAATCACAACACCACAGGAGCCTGGCGCGTGTAGCAATATTGACTGGTGGCGTGAAACACCTCTGCATCGGTGACCTCGTGTGGGGAGATGGCACGAACAGATAACCTAATTCGCATCTCCTCCGTGGGGGATCAGTGGGACGCTCTGCAAAAACAGCAAACTCGTGTAAGTGATGGGACCACAATGTCCGATCGTGGAGGGCAGGGACGAGCCTGGGATGGAGGCAGCTCGTAAAAGTGACGAGGCCATGGCCTGGACAGATAGGTGAGCAGCTCGAGAGACCAACGACAAGGTTCCAGGGCTCCCACGCGAGTGTTGGCGTGCTGGTATGCAGCACTCAGCCGGGAGGAAGACGCTTGCGTGCTCCCGTCCCGTTTCCTGATATATATGTGTGTATATGTGTGTGTGCGTATATATTTATATTCCGCTTCTCTGCTCCTTCACTCGATTATCTTGCGCATACGTGCGCGAACGTGCTCAGCCGGCCTTGTCTCTCCTCGATCCTTTGCTGCACCAGGCCTCCTAACTGATAGTAAGCGGCAACCATGTTGAGCGGGTTCCTGTTGTCCGCTCTGGCGCTGGCCGCCTCCGCCGTGGCCGAGACGCTCACTTTCGACTTTACCCTGACGTACGTCAACGCGAACCCCGACGGCCTCTATGAGCGCCGTGTGATTGGCATCAACAACCAGTGGCCCATACCGGTGATCAAGGCCAACCTGGGCGACCAGCTGGTGATCACGGTGCACAACAACCTGACTCAGGATGGCACCTTCCATCTCCACGGCATGTACCAGAACCATACGTGCCACATGGACGGCGCGTCTATGGTCAACCAGTGTCCCATTGCGCCGGGATCGTCCATGACCTACAACATCACGGCCAGCCAAAAGGGCACGCACTGGTACCACTGCCACGTGGACTACTGCTACCCCGACGGCTACCGCCAGGCCTACATCGTCTACGACCCCGACGACCCGTACGCCGACGACTACGACGAGGAGATGATCATTACCATGTCGGACTGGTACCACCAGCCAGTCGACAGCCTGGACTTTATGAGCCTGTACAACCCCACGGGGGCCGAGCCCATCCCGAACTCGTTCCTGTTCCGCGACGGCGTCGACCAGAAGATCTACGTCAAGCCCAACACGACGTACCTGCTGCGCATCATCAACGTGGGCGGCTTTGTGAGCCAGTATCTGTGGTTCGAGGGCCACAACTTTACCATTGTCGAGGTGGAGGGCACGTACACGCAAAAGACCGAGGCCAGCATGCTGTACATTGGTGTGGGCCAGCGGTACGCCATCCTGCTGACGACCAAGAACGAGACCGACACCAACTACGCCATCACGACGGTGGTGGAGCAGGCCATGCTGGACACGATCCCGAGCGACCTGGCACTCAACGCGACGCACTGGCTGGTCTACAACAACGACTCGGCGCTGCCGGAGTCGGTGCTGCCGGTCAACTCGAGCGACGACCTGGACCCGCACAACGACATCTCGCTGGTGCCGTACGACGAGGAGCCGCTGCTGCCGGACCCGGACATTACGGTCAACCTGACCATCTACTTTAACAACCTGATGAACGGCGACAACTACGGCATGTTTGGCGACGTGGCCTACACGGCGCCCAAGGTGCCGACGCTGTACACGGCGCTGAGCACGGGCGAGGACCGCGTCAACGAGGCCGTCTACGGCACGTACACACACCCGGTGGTGCTGGACCACCTGCAGGTGGTGCAGGTCGTCGTCAACAACGCCGATACGGGCACCCACCTCATGTACCTGCACGGCCACTCCTTCCAGCTGCTCGAGCGGCGGCCCAACTACGGGCCGCACTTTTTCGACTACGTCGACTACGTCGACCCGGTCCTCTTCAACCCGGACAACCACAGCGCCTTCCCTGCCAGCCCCATCCGCCGCGACGTCGCCGCCATCCCGCCCATGGGCTACCTCGTCTTCCGCTTCGTCGCCGACAACCCGGGCATCTGGCTCTTCCACTGCCAGGTCGACTGGCACCTCGCCGCCGGCCTCGGCCTGACTTTCATCGAGGCCCCCGAGCTCATCCCCAACCGCACCTACGACATCCCCGCTGACCACTACCAGGTCTGCGCCGAGCACGCCATCCCCTCCTCCGGCAACGCCGCCGGCAACACCAAGGACTACCTCAACCTCAAGGGCCAGAACAAGCCCCCCAACGCCCTCCCCGAAGGCTTCACCGGCCGCGGCATCGCCGCCATGTTCTTCTCCATCCTCTCCGCCTTCCTCGGCGTCGCCTCCCTCATCGTCTACGGCCTCGCCGACATCCGCAACCGGCCCGTCGAGTCTGGCAATGGCTTCGGCCTCGAGCTCGTCACCAACGTCGAGAACGGGCCCAAGACCAAGACCACGAGCACGCGCAGCTCTTGATGGCGGATATCAGGGCTTTCTTGTTGCTTTCATATTTTCATACACTAATGCACTCTTTTCGTCACAATTTCTCTCTCTTCCTTAATATCCCTGTTTTTTATGTCTCGTTTGCTTGTTTTGTAGTATCTTCCGTTACCCTCCCGGCCGACTTTCAGAGGCCTCTTACGAATTTACTCTTTTAAAGCGCTCTGTCTTTGTAGTTTCTGTGAAGCAATGTGTCCGTAATAGAGTCGACAGACTGACCCATCTGTTCCTTCCTCAAAAGAGACAAGGCTGCGCATTTTCCCAGGCAGACAGTCTCCTTGGCAACAGCACGGCCCCAAGACACAGCTCGCCATGCATGAGATTGCATAGCTGGCTGCGATTTCGGACGAGCAGCCAAGATTACAAAAAACCACAAGGTCACACGCAGCCACCGCGCTGGCGCCATCGCTATTATCCCATGAGGCCATAGCAGTCTAGCGGTTGTTAGGAGACGGTCCGTCCGCCTTGCCAGGGCGGCGGTTGTGGTGGGTCGAGAATTTCTTTGCAGTTACGTAAGGTGGGGCCAGGCTCTTCGCTGACTAGTTCCTGGTGGCTGTGGATAGAAGGACAAGGAAAGACCCAAGGAGGGGGTGGCGGCGGAAGGCGGGCGCGCGGACAGGCTGGCTGGCTGGCTCTGGCTCGTCGCTGCCTGTTCGGTGTGTGCCTGATCAACTGTGTATGAAACCAGGGACAGGCGGGACAGACACGTTTTTGTTCTTGGTAATCCAAAATGGCCCGCAAGCGCAGCTTGTCTTAAAATGTATTAAAAACCTGACCCAGACCCTGGCCTGGACATCGCCAAACGTCCTCCAAAACGCTCTGCCATTTTTTCTCCTCGCGCCCACCGGCAACCTTGCTCCCCTCCTCGCCCGCTGCTGCCCCGCAGAGCTAAAACACCACCACCAGCCCCCCAGCCAACTGCGTCATCTCTCGCTCTTTTCTCTCTCTCTCTCCCTCCCCTCTTTTGTCCTTGCCTCCCACCCCGTTGATATCTTGACTCCCCTTCCCTTTCCCCAGGCCCAGAGCTCGCCATCAAACTGGGGAAGCGAAAACTCTCATCGGGCAGCTTGCCAGATTCTTCTAAACTCAAGATGGGGGTAAGCTTGGTGGAGAATCTTGGGGCATCTTTTTTTTTTAGATCCCTTCCAGCGCAGACCTTCCAGCGTCGGACCTGACGTAGACTGACATACTTCTCCAGGACACCAAGTTGCCCGCCGTCGACCTCGTCACCAGGATGCAGGTCGACGAGACGGCTGGCGGCGGCCCCACTGCCGAGATCGATGAGTCGCTCTACAGCCGTCAGCTCTACGTGCTCGGCCACGAGGCCATGAAGCGCATGAGCGCCTCCAATGTGCTCATTGCCGGCCTCAAGGGTCTCGGCGTCGAGATTGCCAAGAACGTCGCCCTCGCCGGCGTCAAGAGCCTCACCCTCTACGACCCTGCCCCGGTTGCCATCGCCGACCTATCCTCCCAGTTCTTCCTGCGCTCCGAAGACGTCGGCAAGCCCCGCGACAAGGTGACGGCCCCCCGCGTCGCCGAGCTCAACGCCTACACGCCCGTCAACATCCACGAGTCTGCCAGGTGTGCTCCTGTCCTTGAATTTTCTCCTGTTCCCGTTTCCTGTGCCCCCGCTAACTCGTCCAGCCTCGCGGAAAACCTCGCGCAGCTCGACAAGTTCCAGGTCGTCGTTTTGACCGGCACCCCCCTCAGCACCCAGACCACCGTGGCCGACTACTGCCACGAGACGGGCATCTACGTGATCGTGGCAGACACCTTTGGCCTGTTCGGCTCCCTGTTCTGCGACTTCGGCTCCAAGTTCACCGTCATCGACCCTACCGGCGAAAACCCGCTCAATGGCATCGTCGCCGGCATCGACGAGGACGGCCTGGTGTCGGCCCTGGACGAGACGCGCCACGGGCTCGAGGACGGCGACTTTGTGGCCTTTTCCGAGCTGGAGGGCATGGAGGCGCTCAACAACGCCGAGCCGCGCAAGATCACGGTCAAGGGCCCATACACCTTCTCGATCGGCGACGTCAGCGGCCTCGGACAGTACAAGCGGGGCGGCCTCTACCGCCAGGTCAAGATGCCCAAGCTCGTCGAGTTCAAGAGCTTCTCGGCCTCGTTCAAGGACCCCGAGTTCCTCATCTCCGACTACGCCAAGTTTGACCGTCCTCAACAGCTGCACGCCGGCTTCCAGGCCATCCACGCCTTCGTCCAGGCCCACAAGCGCCTGCCGCGGCCCATGAACGCAGAGGATGCCAAGGTCATCGTCGCGTCGGCCCGCGAGCTGGTCAAGCAGCAACAGCAGGGCGCCGACGTTGAGATCGACGAGAAGCTCCTGACGGAGCTCAGCTACCAGGCGTCTGGCGATCTCAACCCCATGGCCGCCTTCTTTGGCGGCATCATCGCCCAGGAGGTGCTCAAGGCCATCTCGGGCAAGTTCAGCCCCGTCCAGCAGTGGCTGTACTTTGACTCTCTGGAGTCGCTGCCCGCCAAGTTTGAGCGCTCCGAGGAGCTGTGCAAGCCGGTGGGCTCGCGCTACGACGGCCAGATTGCCGTCTTTGGCCGCCCTTACCAGGAGCACCTCTCCAACATCAAGCAGTTCCTGGTCGGTGCCGGTGCCATCGGCTGCGAGATGCTCAAGAACTGGGCCATGATCGGCCTGGGAGCCGGCCCCCAGGGCAAGATCATCATCACGGACATGGACTCGATCGAGAAGAGCAACCTGAACCGCCAGTTCCTCTTCCGACCCAAGGATGTCGGCAACATGAAGAGCGACACCGCCGCCCAGGCTGTGCAGCGGATGAACCCGGACCTGGTCGGTCACATCGAGTGCCTGCGCGACCGCGTGAGCCCGGACACGGAGCACATCTTCAACGAGGCCTTCTGGGAGAGCCTGGACGGCGTGACCAACGCCCTGGACAACGTCGAGGCGCGCACCTATGTCGACCGGCGGTGCGTCTTCTTCCAGAAGCCGCTGCTCGAGAGCGGCACGCTGGGCACCAAGGGCAACACTCAGGTCGTGCTGCCGAAGCTGACCGAGTCGTACTCGTCGTCGCAGGATCCGCCCGAGCAGTCCTTCCCCATGTGCACCCTCCGCAGCTTCCCCAACAAGATCGAGCACACCATTGCCTGGGCGCGGGAGCTGTTCGACACTAACTTTGTCAAGTCGGCCGAGACGGTCAACCTGTACCTGACGCAGCCCAACTACCTCGAGACCACGCTGAAGCAGTCGGGCAACGAGGTGCCCACGCTGGAGACCCTGCGCGACTACCTCAAGACGGAGCGGGCCCTGACCTTTGAGGACTGTGTCAGCTGGGCGCGCATGCTCTTTGAAAAGCAGTACAACAACGCCATCCAGCAGCTGCTGTACAACTTCCCCAAGGACGCGGTCTCGTCGACGGGTACGCCGTTCTGGTCAGGTCCGAAGCGGGCGCCTGACCCGATCAAGTTCGATCCGACCAACCCGACGCACTTTAGCTTCCTCGTGTCCGCCACCAACCTGCACGCCTTCAACTACAGCATCAACGTGCAGGGCAAGGACAAGGCCAACTACCTCGAAGCGCTGGACAATGTCATAGTTCCCGACTTCTCGCCCGACCCGGGTGTCAAGATCCAGGCCGACGAGAAGGACCCGGTATGTTTTTTTTTTTACTCATTTTCTCTTTGTAACAACTTCCATTGACAATGCATAGGACCCGAACTCAGGCGGTGCCAAAGTGTTCGATGACGAGGCCCAGCTGCAACAGCTCGAAAAGTCGATTCCGACGCCGAGCTCCATGGCCGGGTTCAAGCTGACGCCTGTCGAGTTTGAGAAGGACGACGACACGAACTTCCACATTGACTTTATCACGGCGGCCAGCAACCTGCGGGCTGAGAACTACAAGATCGAGACGGCCGACCGCCACAAGACCAAGTTCATCGCCGGCAAGATCATCCCAGCCATTGCGACAACCACAGCCCTGGTGACGGGCCTGGTGGTCATGGAGCTCTACAAGGTCCTCGACGGCAAGACAGACATTGAGCAGTTCAAGAACGGCTTCATCAACCTCGCGCTGCCCTTCTTCGGCTTCAGCGAACCCATTGCCAGCCCCAAGGTCGAGTACCAGGGACCGGACGGCAAGGTCATGCTCGACAAGATCTGGGACCGGTTTGAGCTGCCGGATGTCACGCTTCGCGAGCTGCTCGACGATTTCAGCAAGCGCGGCCTGACCATCTCCATGCTGAGCTCGGGCGTGAGCCTGCTGTATGCCTCGTTCTTCCCGCCAGCCAAGCTCAAGGATCGTTACAGCATGAAGCTGAGCAAGCTGGTGGAGACGATTTCCAAGAAGCCGATCCCGGAGCATCAGAAGGAGGTTATTTTCGAAGTGGTCACCGAGGATCTCAACGAGGAGGACGTCGAGGTTCCCTACATCAAGATCAAGGTCCGGTAGATGGGGCCTCGGCCGCAAAAAGCGCAGACTCTATGGCTTGCATTGTTATATATATATCGGCTAGTTGGATTGGCGAGAGCAACTACGATGCAGAGGAACGCATCGGGGCAATGACGGCTTTAGATCCTCTGTCCATAGACTTGTTTCATCGCCTCATTCCGCTCATTTTGTCACTGCTTTCTACTTTAGGCATGTTGATTATGTACGTTGATTTTCCGACGAGATCCACCATCGAGTTCATTCTTCAGTGGCCATGACAAAGCAGAGTTCTGCTGATTATTACCTGAAGAGGGGTCGCGTTCCCCACTTACGTCACCATTTGTCAAGCTGCCGTAAGTCCCATAGCTGGCAGGCCTTGGAGACTATCCGTGTCCGAAGGCCGAGGAGTGAAAAAAAGGCAAAGACCGGTCTGGGCGGAGAGTGAGACAATGGGGTAAAGAGAGAAGAGAAAGGACAATGGCCGAAGAGATGATGTAATACCACTACACTAATGGGATTGGGGACCTGCTGCGTGATCACCAAATCACACTTGGTCAGAGTGCGATTTTGTTGCATCGAGAAAAAGTCACGAAAAAGCAGCGAGCACGTAAGATAACGTCCCTGCTATAAAGGCCGCCCACGCCCCTCCCTCCAACTAGATAGAAATTCGGCTGGTCTGGTCCACCAAACTCAGTTTCCCCCCCCCAATCTGCGAATGCTTGCCACTCTCCGTCCGGCGAGAGCGTGTCCCCGTCTCGTCCAGATTGCGACATTTCCACCGCGCGTTCCCGTGCCGCACAGCAGCCACCGTCTTGCAGCAGCAGCAGCAGCAGCAGCAGGATTTGCGACGACACAGCGAAGCTTCGTCAGCAACAGCCGCACTCGTATTACACTCGCACCCAACTCCTTCCCCAAGGCATCCGTCAATATGGTGAGTCTAGAGAGAGGGAGAGTACACACAGTGTGACCCCCCTCGGCTAACAGTTCCCCCCTTTACAAAAGTCGACGACTGGCTTCAAGATCACCGACTGGGTCAACCCCAAGGACAAGTCGGGCGAGTTCAAGCGCCAGGTCAGCTCGTTCCGCGACTGGATCGGCAGGCCGTCCGACGACGGCAGCGGCACCGTCCGCTTCCCGGCCGAGGCGGGCCGGTACCACCTCTACGTCAGCTATGCGTGTCCATGGGTACGTGCATTTTTTTTTTTTTTCTTTTTTTAAGGGAGATTCCTTTTTTGTTGGCCGTTGGACGGTTGAACCGTTGGACGGTTTTGGTGCAACGTCCTCCGGCACCGTTGTTACATGGAACACTGTGGGCTAACACCAAAGAAAGGCCACCCGTGCGCTGATTGCGCGGAAGCTCAAGGGCCTGGAGGACATTGTCTCGTTTTCGGTGGTGCACTGGCACCTGGCCGAGGGTGGTAAGTAAAGACGTTGGAAGATCTGGAGAAGGGAGTCTGGGCAAGGGATATCTGGATAAGGGAGAGTCTGGACAAAGGGAGAACCTTGGCTGACCTCTCTCTCAGGCTGGCGTTTTGCCACGGCCGAGGACAAGGACGCGCCGGGCGTGGGCGTGGTGCCGGACCCGGTGGCCGGCCACGAGGGCTTTACGCACCTGCGCCAGGTCTACCTGGAGGCGGCGCCCGCGTACGAGGGCCGCGTGACCGTGCCGGTGCTCTACGACCGCAAGGAGCGCACCATTGTCAGCAACGAGAGCAGCGAGATCTTGCGCATGTTCAACGACGGCTTCAACGAGCTGCTGCCGGACCGCTACCGCCAGCTCGACCTCTACCCGCTGGCGCTGCGCGCCCAGATCGACGAGGCCCACGCCTGGCACTACGACCAGATCAACAATGGCGTCTACAAGAGCGGCTTCGCCACCACCCAGGACGCCTACGAGCGCAACGTCCACGTGCTGTTCCAGGCCCTCGACCGCGCCGAGGCCCACCTGGCCGCGTCCCCGGGGCCCTACTGGTTCGGCGAGGCCATGACCGAGGTGGACATCCGCCTGTGAGTC
Organism: Harringtonia aguacate; assembly: GCA_014183095.1. Taxonomy (NCBI): domain Eukaryota; kingdom Fungi; phylum Ascomycota; class Sordariomycetes; order Ophiostomatales; family Ophiostomataceae; genus Harringtonia; species Harringtonia aguacate. Next base: position 282,318 of record JACCPH010000033.1, read on the forward strand.
CTCCCCCCGACTTTTTTTTTTTCTTTTTTTTCTTTTTTTTACTCACTTACTTTCTTCTCCTCCTGCGACCATCGCTGACAATGAACCGCCTGTCTAGGTTTGTGACAATCATCCGCTTTGATGTGAGCTAAAAGAATAGTCTCTGCTTGCATGTCAACGGGCTAACCAACATCACAGCCTGTCTACGTCCAGCACTTCAAGTGCAACCTGGCCGACATCCGCTCGGGCTACCCGCACCTGCACAAGTGGATGCGCAACCTGTACTGGAACGTGCCCGCGTACAAGGACTCGACCGACTTCTTGCACATCAAGAACCACTACACCAAGAGCCACACGCAGATCAACCCCTTCAGCATCACGCCGCTCGGACCCAAGCCGGACATCCTGCCGCTCGACGAGGAGGTGCCAGCCGTCAAGGCGGCCTTGACGGCCGGCAAGCCATAGAGAGACAGAGTGGATGGGAGGGACACACCAAAACCAAAGCAGTTATTCGTAATAGCAAATCGACACACGTGACACATATTTTTTTCGTGTTTCTGATCACGTCTCTTTGTTTTTTAACAAACTATCCAAATGACAATGGACACACGCACGAGATGAAATGCCTGCACACAACAAACCAAAGGACAAAAAGACAACGAGCCAATGTGCGTGGGAAATAGAACCTAAAAAAAAACATGTTTTGGAAAACAAAAAACAAAACAAAACTTTCCCTTTACCCCAGAGATATGCAAAAAAACCCGTGATTATTAGATAAGAGAGTATGTGAAATTAGAGATGGAAGTGGCGAAGAAAGAGAGTGAGACGTTTGCCCATCTCTATAGCTGGCCGGAGAGAAGTGCCTCGGTTGCTGGGGGAAGTCAGTATGGCTGGAAAAGGAGACGAGGGAGAGAAAGGGACAGAAAGGGACATATACATACCACTGTTGATGTAGGCGCGCCGGGCGTCCAGAGGCACGCCAAACCGCCGCTCCAGCTCCATCTTGATGCCTTTCTTGGTGACGGTCATGAGGTCGGCGGTGCGCAGAATCTCGCGGATCTCGGCCAGCAGGGCATCGTCGCTGGGCATGCCGCTGAGGTTGGCCATCTCCATCTCGGAGCCGTTGAAGAACTGGCTGCCGCCGAACTGGCTCATGCGGTTGCCGGGCTGCTCGCTCATGGCAAAGCTCATGCGGCTGCCGGCGGCTGCCGGGTTGCCCAGCGGCGGGGTCATCTTGTCGTTGTTGTAGCCCGTGGTGGAGCCGGGCCGCGACGCGTAGCCGTACTCGGAGACGGCCAGGTTGTGGGCGGTCAGGCCCTGCTTGGTGGCGTACGAGTAGCCCGAGACCTCGGAGTGGACGTCGTCGCGCGCAGTCTGGGCGTCCCACAGCTCGGCCTGGTACTCCTCCCACTTCTTGCGCGGGATGGAGGCCGGGTCGAACTTGCCCTCGTCCGAGATGACAATCTTCTTGCCCTTCTCGCCGGCGACGACGCGCGTGTTGCCCCAGTTGAAGTCGTCCATGTGCCAGAAGGCGTACAGCGGCAGGCCGCAGCTGAAGACGGGCACGGCGACGACGTACATGAGCATCCAGCCGAGCATCTCCCACTTGCGGCGCAGAATGAAGATGACGGCCTGCAGGCCGTAGATGACGCCCAGCAGGATGAAGGCGGTCATGGGGATGACGGTGGACTTGGTGGCGACGAGGACGATGAGATAGACAATGTAGGCCATGGTGACGGGCTGGATGACGGTGGACAGCAGGTCGATGAAGACGATGAAGCGCATGGAGAAGCAGCAGAAGCCACAGAGCTGGGCCAGGGGGATCAGCTCCATGAGGTTGTGCACGGTCGAGTTGATCCAGCGCCGCCGCTGCGACAAGAAGACCTGCCACGAGTCGGGGGCGATGGTCCAGGCGTGGGCGTCAAAGATGTACTTGGTCTTGTACTTGTTGTGGAACTTGAGCAGCAGGGTGGTCAGGTAGCGGTCTTCGCCGAGATGCAGCAGGTTCTTCATGTGCAGGGTGTCGACGCGGATGGTCGAGTAGTTGTCGACGACCTCGCGCGACACAAACAGCGGCTTGCCGGTCTCGGCGGCGCGGATGCGGTACATGGAGAAGCAGCCAGGCAGACAGGTGACGGAGCCAAAGAGCGACTCAAAGGCCTTGGACAGGTTGTGGGAGATGTAGTACTCGTAGACCTGGATCATGGTGATGAACGAGGACTTGGCATTGGACAGGGCGGTCTCGCCGCACACGGCGATCAGGCGGGTGTCGTCGATAAAGGCCGAGACCATGCGCGTGGCCGAGTCGGGGGCGACGACGGTGTCGGCGTCGATCTGCAGCAAAAACTCGTAAAAGGTGGGGTTGACGCCGATGATGTTGCGGATCTGGTGGTACATCTCCAGCTCGAGCGGGCTCATGGCCAGGTTGTAGTGCACGCGGTTGAGGAAGCGCATGAGGATCATCTGCGAGTCCCGCTTGCCGCGGTTGCCCGGCCGCGACACCTCGGACGGCTTGCCGATCTTGACAATGACCAAAAAGGGCACAATGTGGCCCTGGACCTCGTACAGGCCCGAGTAGACCTTGCCCATGTTGTGCTGCTTCAGGCCCTCGCCCAGCGACTCGAAGCTCAGCGGCTCCGGGTCGACCGTCTCGGACACGCCCAGGATGTCGAGCACGATGCGCGGCGTCGGGCGGTCGTTGCCCTGGCCGATGATCATGCCGTCGCAGATGATGACCAGCAGCTTGCGCTTGTCGTCGTAGCGCATGCGCGCGACCGAGTCGATGGCGCGGTGCAGCGAGTCCTCGTCCTCGGTGTAGGCCGGGATCTGGCACATGACAAACTTGTCCAGGTTCTCGGGCACGTTCTTGGAGCCAAACTGCAGCGCCGCCAGGAACTTGAAGCCGATGACGGAGCACAGCAGGATGGACACGGCCAGCACAAAGTACTCGGAGAACAGGCATTTCGGCGAGTTGCGCGTGTCCACGTCGCCCACGTAGAACAGGTTGTTGAGGCAGAGCTGCATGCGCGACTTCATGTCGTCGCTGATGGCCAGCGCGTTCCAGTACTTGGTCACGTCGGCGCCCGCCTTCTGCTGGAACAGGTCCACGACGAGCGAGTTCATAAAGTCGAGGTCGGTCGCGTTGCCCGTCGTGTTCTGGCCCGCCGGCGCCAGCAGCTGCCGCCCGCCCGCCACGTAGTCGGTCAGGTCGTAGATGCGGCTGTTGAGGATGCCGATGCTCATGTCCTCCGACTTGGCCAGCTTCTTGACGTACTTGGCCGTGTAGCCAATGTTGCCCTTCTTGTAGTTGGCCCGCATCATGATCATCATCTCGGCGAACCAGTCGGGCCGCGTGTCGTTCTGGTTGTAGCGGAAGTCGTGGTACTGCGAGTTGGTGTCGGTGCTGCTGGCCGTCGACGCCATGCCGGTCACGTTGCTGTTCTTGAAGTCGAGCGTCACCTCCGGGTTGATGCCGTCGCCCGTGCCCTGGCACAGCGCCGAGACCTGCACGGGGAAGAGCGCGGTGATGTCGTCGCCGGCGTACTGCGTGATCAGCTTGCTCGACAGGTACGTCGGGTAGTGGTGCGGCTGGAACGAGCCAATGTCAAAGACTTGGCCGCGGATCGACGCGTAGTAGCCCTTGCCATGCTTGCCGTTGTACTTCGCCAGCTCCGACGCGCTGTACACGTGCTGGGTCGGGCAGATGAGCAGGGGGAAGGCCACGAGGAAAAAGGCCGAGGAGGCGCAGCTGAGCCAGATGAGCATGTTGATGGCCACCTTTTCGCGCCACGCCATGCGCACGTCTTTGCGCGGCATGCGGCCCACCAGCCGGATGAGGAAGTCGGGGATGAGCCACGTCATGAGGTAGACGATGAAAACCCAACGCTTGCGCGCCGGCGAGTCCTTGAACTCCTCCACCTCGGTCATCGTCTTCTCGTTGCCGCGCTCCGCCATCTGCTCGCGCGTGTCGAGGTTCTTGAACATGTCGCCGTTGCCCAGCGCCGACCCGTTGGCCTCAGACCGCGCGTCGACGTCGTTGCTGCCAAAGTAGCCCGCGACGTTGTTCTTGTCGCCGCCGCCGTTCGCCGACGGCGAGTTGGAGACGAGCCGCTCCTTGGACGCCGCAAACGGGTCAAAGGCCGACGGCCCGTCGTTGCCGCTGTCCGAGGGCACGCCCAGGCCGTAGCGTCCCGACTGCGAGCCGGCCTCGCCCAGCTGCGCCGCGTCCAGCCAACAGCGCTCGCTGAGGAAGACGCCCGTGGCGCCGATCTGCACCTCGTTGCTCGGCCAGCGCTTCTCCTCTACCACCGCCTCCACCTTCTCGCGCTCGCTGCCCACCAGCAGCGTTTCCGAGTCGGTGAGACCCAGGAACTCGCCAAAGGGCAGGAACAGGCTGAAGTCGGCCGACCGCAGCCGCTGGCTGATCTCGGCAATGCCAAACGTCTGCACCTGTGTGCGCACGCACTTGCTGTCGAACTGGTTGGCAATGCGCCGGTCGTTGGGCTTCAGACAGAACACAAAGTACGCGTTGGTGTTGGGCGCCGTAAACGACTTGGTCACATTGTTCAGCGACGCCAGGAACTGCCCCGACGCCCCCTGCTCCGACGGCGCCCGCGCACCCCCGCGGCGTGACTCGGGCGTGCCGCCCGCCGCCGCACCCGTCGCCGGCCCGCCGTTATCGCTCCCCAGGTCCTCAAACGACTCCTGGGGCTGCAGCGTCGACGACTCCTGGCGGCGGCGGCGGCTGAATCCGCCGCGGTAGCCGGCCTTGCGCGACACCACGCTGGGCGCGCGCATGGGCTTCGAGCTGACCGACGCCTGCATGACCGTCGTGCGCTCCTGCGGATGCACGACCGTCTGCAGCGCCTCCTGGCCGAAGAGCCGCGCGATAAAAGCGCTTTTGGTGCTGTTGATGAGGTTGAGCAGGTCGCCCGAGATGATCTCACCGTTCTCCTCCACCAGGCCCTTGGTCGGATAGTCCACCTCGCCGGCAAAGTGCTTCACCGTGAAGCTCGCCGCCGTGTTCTCCGACAAAAAGTTGCTACCCGGCAGCTTGGCCGTCGACGAGCTGACCGCGATTGCCGGGTTCTTGCCTTCGAAGCGCTTGCGCAGGCTCTCCAGCAGCTGGATGTCGCTGCGGTGGCGCCGCGTCTGGTCGTCCAGGATGCTCAGCAGGCCGTTGCCCGACTTGAGCAGGCCCTTGACCGCGTCCGAGTTGTCAAAGTAGCTCGTCGCCGCCACGCTGACCTCTTCCGTCTCCAGCATGTCCGCCTTGCGGTCGAAAAAGTTCTGCAGAGTCAGGTTGTACAGCGACTCTGTGGCCGCGTTGTTGAGCAGCTGGTCGAGCACCGAGCCGGTCGACGACTGCTGCGCGAAGCCGGGGAAGTCGATGAGCGACACCGTGTTGGCGATGCTCTCCTCGGCGGCGCAGATCTTCTGGTTGATCGTCTCGATCACGTACGCCACCAGCAGCGAGTACAGCGTGCGCGCCAGTTCGTTGGCATTGCCGCGGGCGCCCGCCGGGTCCAGCATCACTGTCACCCGCTCCTTGTGGATCATCTTGGTCTTGTAGCCGAGCGTCGTCTGCAGGTCCTGCGCGCTGACGCCCAGGAACGCCGCGATGATCGCCAGCACGTCCTTGTTCTTGACACTGATGATGTTCTGGCCGCCCTCGTGGGAGTAGCCGCCGCTATCGTCCCCGTTGGCTGTCGTGCTGGACGTGGTCTCGAACTCAAGCTGGCCGATGTGGAGAATGCTGGCGAGCACCTGGCAGACCTCGGCAATCTCGCTCCGCGGGAACTCGAGCTTCCGCAGGGCCGTCTTGAAGAGCTGGAAGCCCTCGGCATCATTGATGCCCACCTTGAGCTGTGTGGGATGGCCGAGGAACTTCCACCGGCGCGGGCCGACGCTGTGGGGATCGTCCAGGCCGAGATGGGCGCGCTCCGCGTTGCTCGTGCCGGCCAAGAGGTAGTACAGGATGTGGAAGTTCCGCTCGCCGGTGGGCACCTCGGCGATGCGGCTGCGCTCCAGACGGTGGTCGAGGAGCTTGGCACCAATCAGCATGGGGGCCGTGCTGGACGCGGTGTCGTACTGCAGCTCGTAGTACAGGCCGGCCTTGGAGGCGGTGGGCGTCGTGGCCGTCTTGGTGGTGGTGAGCGAGTCGAATACGTAGGCAGCCAGCGAGACCTTGTTCGACAGGGGCGTCGCCGACTTGTTGAGGAGGGCCGTCAGGAGATGGGACCGGATGGTGGTCTTGCCGGAGCCCGATTCACCGCTGCGAGAGGTTAGCACTGCACACGCATTGGTCGTGTTTTGGGCCCGGGGTCTTCTTGTCTTACAGAAACAGTATGGCCTGGTTTTCGGTGCGATGGCCAAGGCGGAGAAAGGCACGGTCGGCCAGGTCCTCAGCCCCGGCCATGGCGCTGCCTTCCTTGCCGCCCTCGAGGCCTTTAGACGACGAGGTGTAGGTGTTGAGAGAAATGAGGGCGTGGGACGACAGCCGGGCCGTCGGCAGCTGGACGTGGAAGCGGCTGGCGAGGTGTGCCGTCAGATGGGTGTCCGACTGGAGATGTGCAGGCAGCGAGGGTAGCGAGGGCTGCGTGTGCGCGCCGCCGCCGCTGCCGCCGAGCGGCGGGAGGTTGAGAGCAGCCATGCTGGGCAAGGCAGAGCGAGAGACGAGATGGCCCGGTGGCCGACGGGAACGAGAGTGGTCGGTGTGATGGGAGAGAGAACGCGTCTAATAGCAGAACCGGGAAGAAGGATGCTAACTGGGAAGGACTCTGAAGCAGGCAGATCACCGGATCAACCCACTGGCTGTCCACAATCCTGCAGCGGCTGCTGCGTTGCGTTGGTCCGGTTGTCAAGGATCGAAGCGAGCGTCAGGGAAGCGAGTGTCGATGCGGACAACAAAAGGGGACACGAAGACAAGGTTGACGAAAAGGAAACACAAGAAAACAGAAGAAACGTCAGACCCCCCCAAATCACCGAAAACGACGTAACGAAAGATCTGAATACAAAATGGAAAGGGCAAACGCAAATGACGGGCACGTAGTGTACGGAGAAGGAAAGAACGACACAGGAGACCACACAAGCATTACACGCCCCTCCCCCTAAATTCCATGGCGCACTCGTATTGTTATTTTTTTTTTCTTTATTTTGATTTTGCCTGCTACCCCGTACAGGGCGGCAGGGGTCGGGCTGTAGCGCCTGTGGGCTCGGTCGGGAAGCATGCTTGCCCCTACACTAACACGCTTTGGCTCTGCACAAATCGGCACAGCACATCCTTCGGCCTCGCGAGGGCCCCTCTTGCCGCCGAGAAAAAAATTACCTACATATCTGTGCCATGTAGTCATATGGACTGTACTGTCCATAAAAATGGCTGACAGAGGGCTGTGCCATAATGCAAAGCCTACGGCGCAATAACATCTTACGACTGCGGACAGTGTGGGACTGGCGCTGCAACCACTGTCCGTCGGCCTGGGATATTTTTGCAATCAAATAATTTAATCTGACCATCTCCGCAGTTTGACCAGATCGATGTTCAGAGGATCGTGGCCGGCCGGTCCTTCAGCCCATCCCCTAGGATTCCTGTCTTTTCCTCTTTCGCCTATTCTTTGCGTCTTTCTTAAAATTGGGATCCACAGGCCGGACACAGATGCGAGGCCACCTGATCGCAGACAAAGAACTGGGCTTGTTGCAGACTGCTATGGCGGACGGCATGCAAGAGTTTCGGTTATTGTGTCTTGTGGTTTGTATCTTTTTTTTTTGTATTCTCGTGCCTGTCTATCGCGTTTTTCTGCTTGTCCTGTCTGCCGGCAGCCACTAACAGCAGGTGGGTGACATGGCCACCACCAAAAAAAAACACAGGCCAGTGGTCAAGGCCCCATTTGCCGTCCATGCCGTATACGAGATTTGGGGATGGGGGTGCGGGTGAGAGGTGAGAGAGGGATGAGCCCAGTGTGACTTTGCTCTTAGAAGAGGTACAAATGCAATTATTACCGTAAATCTGACAGCCCTTTCTTGCAGCGCCGTGGCTCCGGTCCTCGTATTCGACTGGCCGTCGAGGTCTCGCGTCTGTTTACGAGAGAGCTAGCGCTGGAAGACGTGCTCTGAGCCTCCTTCTGCTCGACTGTGGTTCACATGGCGGCGGTCCGCCAGCCCGCCCATCATTGGCTCGTCTGCCGGGAACAAAAAGAACGCCACTGCAGGTCGGCCGACCTATTTTGGAAAGGGGGTGTGGGGTGGCTCCCCTTTTTTGCAGACTCCGTTCCTCACACAATACCACCGGACAGGCATATTGTATCCGTATGCCCAGGCATCTGCTTCCTTCGTCTGCCAGCGGAGGCGCACCTGCATGGCTGGCGGCCGAGCCCCTGAAGGAAGCGCATAAAAAAGCAAAAAAAAAAGGAGAAAAAAACAAAACAAAACAAAGCAGGAGCATGAGGAGCAGAAAAGGAGGCCGCAGCCACGATGCCGAGCCCCCCCTGAAGCTTACTGCTTCTAGGCCGTCCTGCCAACTTTTCCTGCCGTTCGAGTTCGCTGCAAGGCCGCTCCTCGTCCTCGTCTCCACCATGGCACAAAGTCCCTTTTTTCTTGCCTGACCAGAGCCGGCCAGCGTACGAGAGCGTACGAGAATATGCAACTGCTAAAGCGAACTCCAATCACGTTGTTGACCGGCGTTTCTTCTTTTTCTTTATTGGCACACACCCCAGGCCGATCCTGAGACAGAACGCCAGCAAAGTGAAATGAGTGCGAGACAAAAGTGGTGTAGCCAGAGCCACTACGCAATAATGAAGGAGTCGTTGGAGCATGCTGGTGACGTGCCGGGATCACAATAGTGAGGTGCGAGTGCGAGTACGAGTACATACAAGACAAATGCAGATACAGACACAGACACGGCACGGAAAGACGGCTGCTGAAGATTCGTCTGAAGGCCAACGCACTGAACAGCACAGCATTGGATCCAGGTCGCATCGACAGCCTCGAACCCAATCCGTCGCCGTATTGGGAAAGGGCCACATGCATTGCAGCTAAAAATAAGCTCGCCCTCAGTAGCGTGTGACTGGTCGAGCTGGCAGAGCCCCCTACACGCAATACTGGTACTTGGGTAGAGGGCGCTGCAAGAAAAATAAACATGCCCTGTAAGCTTGTTTCCTAGGGCGACTTTGTTTTCTGCAGTCGCGTTCGAGTACGAGTACAGTGCTGTGCACCGTACACGTGCTCGTGTTTTTTCCTGTTCTCGCACGCGCGAACCCCGTCTGGCGCACTAATCCATTCGTATTTACCCTGCTTTTTTTTTTTTTTGCCTCTGCACGAGCAAGCACGAGCATGTAGCGAAAACTGGTGGTCGCGTCGCCAGTCCCTCCACAAGCCTGCGACTGCAACCTGCCCGCGTCAGACCCTCTGCCCGTCCGCCAAACAGAAGCAAGCACTTTGTAACAACTGTGGAGCCGCCGTGTCCAGACTCCTCGTATTTTTATCTGCCACGACTGATTCTTGGAACGCTGCAATGCGTCATCCAGACCATTGCAACACCTGGGTGCTGGCAACTCTGGGGACCTCGCTCGTGTCCGCGTTCGGTTATCGTGCCCATAGCACCTGATCTTTTCTCCCCCCTTTCTCTTTGCCTGCTGGCGCGAGCAGCTAGAAGACCGTGGATCTCGCATCTGCACTAAAAAGAAAAATAAAAGTACACAGCCCAGCCAACCCATCTGATGTCGCAGCAACCATAAAGGCTCTTTCTTCATGGATAAAATCAAGCTGGCTAGCCTGATGGGGTGGGGGGAGAGCTGAACAAGGGCTTGCGCGGTGTGGACATGACGAGATTTTACAGGTCCGGACGCATAGAATCGAAACAACCTTCCCCTGAAAAGCGGAGTGGCAAAGAGCGCTATTCTGTACCGTCCATTGGCATTTTACGAGAATTAGTGCCGTTTTCTTCTTCTCTATTTACCACTATAGTTACATGCTCGCGCGCATGCAAGCGGTCTTGTGCGGCGACGACCATAACAAACATGGCATTTGCAGCTCGTATTGGCTGCTTTTGCCTCCTGTTCCCTGCCCCGGAAACCTTGCCGCGATCGCCCTGACTGCAGAGTCTTCTGATACATAGCACCGCGCCGCATTCCTCGGCTCTGTACCGCACTGTACTCGTGCATATTTGTACTCGTACGTACATGCAATTAGTGCAGCAATATTACTCGCAGCAGTAATACGCTGCACAGCCGTATTATACTGTAAATACTGTAAAACAACCTGCAGCTTATGGCCCCTTACAGGTCCCTGCCGCAGTTCGCTGGCTCCCGCTAGTGTATTACCCCGTCATCCCCTGCCCGGACGTCCCTCCACTGGCGGTGCATTCCTTCCTGATCCCTATTTGCAGCATATCGTGTGGTTCTTGCCTTCACTTTCGCTTCCTCCTGCCCTTCCAACCGTCGTCCCTCGCTGTGGCGGTCGTTTTTTTGCTTAGTTTTTCTCACCTGCATTGCTTCTTTCTTCCGCTTCGTCCCCTCGCTTTTCGCATACATACTACTCTTAATTTGGGGGCCGTTTCTTGGAACACTACGGAGTGACCTGGTTCGTTTTCTGTTCTCTCCGGTTCACGTTCGACGTGCCGCTGCCTCGTCTCTCTCACCTTTGTTCACCTCGACCCTCGCTTTGCATTACGAGTCCTCGACCGCCTTCGATACGATCCGTACCTTCGGGCAAGCAGATCTGCTGCCTCGGCAGTCTCCTCGAGTCCTGACGGAAGGAAGACCCTGCTGCTGCTGTGGTCTTCGCCTCGCGTGAGGCTTTGACGGCCTTGTCCCACGCAGCTCCTTTCACGCCTGCCCATCATGTCTAGCCAGCGCATGTCCATGTACTCGGTGGCCTCGGAGCCCATGGGCCCTCGCGGCGCGGCCCAGCAGTCGTCCCAGGTGTCCACCACGACGCTGCTGAACGCCATCCACAACATATACCTTTCCTCGACTCCCTACCGGCTCGATGCCGGCACCAGCCTCGTTATCAACACCTGGCTGACTGCCGCACAGCCCGACCAGGAGGGCAAGACGGGCGGCACCGTCGACGGCTCGCTGGCAGCGCGAGCCTGGGAACACGCCCGCCGACGTGCCGAAGACGGCTGCATCATCCTCGGATCTCTCCACACGTCGTCTCCCTCGGTCCTGAAACCCTTCCTCTCCACCCTGCCGGTGTCCCTCCCGACCTCGCTCCACAAGTCCATCGACGCCCTGGAGCCGTTCCTGCGCTGTGTCACGCCTTACAACCCGTCCACGCCCCGGCAGACGGCTCTCGGCATCACCTTGACCCTCAATCTTGCCGGAAACCTGACAGATGCCTCCATTGCCCTGTCCCAGGGCGGCATCGACACCATCAAGGGTCTTCTCAGCGTCCCGGCTGAGCCTGGCCACCGTGCCTTTGACGTGTTCTACTACCTGCTCACCTCTGCCTCCACGCCGGCCGAACGAGAGTTCCTCGGGCTCCGAGCTCCCTCCACGTACGCGCTCCTCTCCCGCTCTGGCACCTATGATCCCCCGTCCTATCTCCCCACGGCCGACGACGGCGCCTCCGCCGACGATTTCCGGGCTGCTCTGAAGGAGATCGGTATCAAGGGCTCCGCCCACCGAAACCTCATCTCCGTTCTGGCCGGCCTCCTGAAGCTTGGCAACACGCTCGACTACGGAGTCGACGAGGATTCCCTCGACGACATCTGCGAAGATGTGAGCGGCCTCCTGGGCGTGGAGCCGGAGCTTCTGGCCCGCGACTGCTCTACCGAGGACCGGAGAATCTTTGTCGGCGGCCTGTATGAGGCGCTGGTTGACTGGGTCATTTCCAAAGCCAACGCAGCCATATCGGGCCAGCTGGCCCGCATCCGGGACGGCGAAGAATCCTCTGTGGGCAGCCGTGGCGACCGCACGCCCAACACCAACGAGGACACCGGAGACACGGTGTGCCTCACGATTTTGGAGGTGCCCGACCCGACTCTGGGCAAGGCCCTGTCCATGCGCGGCATCTTTGACGACACCATGGGCATCAACTCGGAGATGAAGGAGGACGGCGTCGACGTCACCACGGCCGGCAGCTCGGTGCTCCGCGAGATGCAGAACGCGGTCAACGACCGGGGTCCCGACCTGGGCATCATGACCGGGCCCGTGGGCCGCGAGCGCAGCCACGTCCTGGAGAAGCGTGAAGAGCTGCTGGAGAAGATCCTCCACGGCTCCGACTCGGACGGCTTCCTGCAGAGCCTTTTGCTGCCTGCCGAAGGCGAAGGCATCACCCTGGGCCGCACCGGCCGTCTGGACCTGGCCAACGTCCTGAACACCAGCCGCGTGTGGTACCATTTGTCCATCCACCCGACCGATGATTCTCCCGCCAACATTGCGACCTTACCGGCTGTGAACTCGGCCTGGTCCGCCGGCACGGTGTCGCGCCAGCTGCGCTCGTGGCGACTGCCGGAGTGGGCCAACCGCCGCAACAAGAACCTCGACTTTACGGCGGACTTTGACTATGACGAGTTTGTCCAGCGCTATGCCGCCCTGGGCTGCGGCGATGACCGCGACGGCATCGAGAGCTGGCTGTTGGAGCGCGGCTGGAGCAACGGCGAAGTGGTGGTGGGCACAGATCGCGTGTGGATGCGCGAGAGCGCCTGGTGGGAGGCCGAGAGCATGCTCGACATGAAGCCGATGCAAGGCGACGGCGGCATGGGCGGCCTGGGCGCCATGGGCGCCATGGGTGGCGGCTTGGCGTCCACTCTCGGCATCAGCAACAACAACTTGCTCGGCAGCGTGCCTGCCCTGGGCTCCGGCTATTCGGCCAACGGCAGCGGCTTCTTCCCGCCTCCGGTCGGAGGCGACGGCGGCTCCAACGGCAGCAACGACCAGCTGCTGCTGCACAACCGGAATGTGAGCCAAGGTACGCTGAATGTCGGGCCGTCTCCCCTGGCCGGCGGTATGGGCGGTGGGGGTGGCACTGCACCGCCGTCTATGATGGGTGTTAGCGTGCCCGGTGGAGACGGCGCCGGTGCCGGCGGCAGCGGAGCGCCTCGGAAGGTGTTGAAGGGTGACTACGGCCTGGGCATCAAGGGCGACAACATGCGTGACCAGTACTACTACAACGATGAGGGCGAGTTCATCGGCCTGGACCCGGAGCTGGCCAACGGCAAGACGGTCAAGGAGCAGCCCATCACTCGGGGCCGTCGCATCTGGGTGGCCATTGTGTGGATCATGACGTGGTGGATTCCGTCGCCGCTGCTGCGCTACGTGGGCCGCATGAAGCGGCCAGACGTGCGCATGGCGTGGCGCGAGAAGCTGGCGCTCTGCATGTTCATCGTCTTCTTGAACGCAGTCATCGTCTTCTGGATCGTCGCGTTTGGCCGTCTGCTCTGCCCCAACTACGACAAGGCCTGGACAGAGACGCAGCTGGCCACCCACCAGGGCACCAACGACTTCTGGGTCGGCATCCACGGCAAGGTCTACGACATTTCCAAGTTCTGGAAGGTGCAGCACAGCGACATCACCTCCCGCGAGGTCACCACCGCCCTCATGGAGCCTCTGGCCGGCCTCGTCCTGGACCAGTACTTCATGCCGCCCCTCACGCAGTCGTGCGAGGGCCTCGTGACCGACGAATCGATATACCTGCAGTCCAACGCCACGGACGACAACCCCGAGGCCTCGCACACGTCCGGCTCGCGGCAGACGGTGACCACCAGCGCTCTCTATAGCGACACGTGGTACAACGACGTCTTCCTGGTCAAGGTGGCCGAGTACTACCACGGCGACATTGTGTGGTCCAAGTCCAAGGTCAAGTCGGAAGGCACCAATGAGGACCACGAATGGGTCATCTACGAAGGCCTCATCTACGACTTGACAGACTACTTTTACACGCTGGACCTGATGAACAGCGAGTCTTCGTACGAGTTCCTCGACACGGACCTGACCGACTCGGTGCAGCTGGATGCCGGCGGCGACGTCACCAAGACGTGGAACAAGCTGCTCTCTGAAGCCTCCACCAACGCGACCAAGCTCGCCTCGCTGTCCAACAGCATCACCTGCATCAAGAACAACTTTTACGTCGGCAAGCCCGACTTCCGCACCAGCGCCCGCTGCTCGGCCAACGGCTACATTCTCATGGCCTTTACCATTGTTCTGTGCATCATCATCGGTGTCAAGTTCCTGTCGGCCCTGCAGTTCGGCTCCAAGCGGCGCCCGTCGCCGCAGGACAAGTTTGTCATCTGCCAGGTGCCCGCGTACACGGAAGACGAAGACTCGCTGCGGAAAGCGCTTGACTCGCTCACGGCGCTGCAGTACGACAACAAGCGCAAGCTCATCGTGGTCATCTGCGACGGCGTCATCATCGGAGCCGGCAACGACCGGCCTACGCCCAAGATCGTCCTGGATATTCTCGGCGTCGACCCCAAGGTCGACCCGCCGGCGCTGCCCTTCAAATCCGTCGGCACCGGCAGCGAGCAGCTCAACTACGGCAAGGTGTACTCGGGCCTGTACGAGTACGAGGGCAACGTGGTGCCGTACCTAGTCATCGCCAAGGTGGGCAAGGAATCGGAGCAGGGCAAGACGAAGCCCGGCAACCGCGGCAAGCGCGACTCCCAGATCCTGATGATGAGCTTCCTGAACCGCGTCCACCACCGGGCGCCGATGAACCCGCTGGAGCTGGAGATGTTCCACCAGATCAACAACGTCATCGGCGTCGACCCAGAGCTGTACGAGTATCTGCTCATGATCGATGCCGATACCTGTGTGCGCGAAGATTCGCTGAACCGTCTGGTCGCCGCCTGTGCCAATGACGCCAAGATTGCCGGCATCTGCGGCGAGACCAGCTTGCAGAACGAGGAGCGGTCGTGGTGGACGATGATCCAGGTCTACGAGTACTTTATCTCCCACCACATGGCCAAGGCTTTTGAGTCGCTGTTTGGCAGCGTGACGTGTCTGCCCGGATGGTATGTCTTCTCTCTCTCTCCTTCTCCTTCCTTCTTCAAAAATGCTAACCGACAGCTTCACCATGTATCGTCTTCGAACCGCAGATCGCGGCAAACCTCTGATTATCTCCGACAACATCATCCGCGACTACAGCGATTGCCACGTGGACACGCTGCACAAGAAGAACCTGCTGTCGCTTGGCGAGGATCGGTACCTGACTACGCTGATGACGAAGCACTTCCCCTACATGAAGTACAAGTTCCTGGCCGATGCCTACTGCCAGACGGCGGCGCCTGAGAAGTGGAGCGTGCTGTTGTCGCAGCGGCGGCGTTGGATCAACTCGACCATCCACAACCTGGTGGAACTCATGTTCCTCAAGGAAATGTGCGGCTTCTGCTTCTTCAGCATGCGGTTCATTGTCTTTATCGATCTGTTTGGTACCATCATCCTGCCGGCCACCTGCGTCTACCTGGGCTACCTGATCTATGAGGTGGCCACAAACTCGGGCGCGTTCCCGCTGTACTCGATTATCATCTTGGCGGCCGTGTACGGCCTGCAGGCCATCATCTTCATCGTCAAGCGCCAGTGGCAGCACGTGGGCTGGATGCTCATCTACATTATAGCATACCCGGTATACTCGTTCATCCTGCCCGTGTACTCGTTCTGGAACCAGGACAACTTCACCTGGGGCAACACGCGTATCGTCATCGGCGAGACGGGCAAGCGGCAGCTGGTGGCGGTCGACGACGAGGGCTTCGACCCGCGGTCGATCCCGCTGCAGCGCTGGGACGACTACGCCCTGATCAACAACCTTCCAGGGCGGCGCGGCGGCGGCCCCGGCCAAGAGAAGGGCATGCACGACGGCATGTACGACGACGGGTACGAGATGGACGACATGAAGTCGATGTACTCGTCGGTGCGGCAGCCGTCGGTGCTGGCCGGGCTCGGCAACCGCGGCAGCACATTCATGCCGCCACAGGGCTCGCCGGGCCTGCACCAGCGCTCGTCGACGATGCCGTACTCGGACTTCCCGATGCAGCACCGCCAGTCGATGGCCAGCATGGGCACGGGCATGGGCATGGGTATGGGCATCCAGCGCATGTCCAGCCCCTACCAGGACGGCACGGGCGTTGGTGTCGGCATGGGCGGTGGCCTGCACGCGTCGACGCGGTCGATGAGCAACCTGCGAACCATGACCAACTCGCCGGCGCTGGGCGGCGGCGTTGGCGGCCAGAGCAGCCTGCCGCGGGCCTCGACGAGCATCGGCTACATTGGCGGTGCGCGCACGCCCATGGGGGCCGACGCGCACCAGTCGGTCATGTCGTTTGACTTCCAGCGCGGCCACGCGGGTCCCGACGACGGCATGATCGTGGAGGCCATCCAGTCGGTGCTGAGCGAGGTCGACCTCGACACGGTGACCAAGAAGCAGGTGCGTGCGCTGGTGGAGCAGCGCCTGCAGACGGAGCTGGCGGGCGAGCGGCGCGCGTTTATGGACCGCGAGATTGACAACGAGCTGGCCAACATGTAGTGGCCTCAGTCTGTGTGTCTCTCTCTCACGTCCACTCGTGTTTTCGTTTCTCCCCTCCTCTAATGTGTTGATCTACGGCGGGGAAAACAAAGTTTGGAAAAATAAAACAGTTGCATCGGATCTTGTCATGTCCCATTGTTTTACGGGTTTCGGCGGATTTTGGCTCTTCTTTGGTTTTGCTGGCTATCTCTCTCTCTCTCTCTCTCTCTCTCTATTGTATTGTTGCACATACGCGGGCATACATGTTTTCCCCCGACGGCGGCGTTTCGTTTTCTTTTTTTTTCCTTTTTGCTCTTATAAAACTGTGTCATGTTGCGCTTGCTTCATAGCTGTCGTTACTGCTGCTGCTGCTGCTGCTGCTGCTTTTTGCATCTTCCCGTTTGCCAACGGTGGCATTTTTTTCGGAGTCGGCAGTCGCCTCACAAATAACACTTTCTAATATGTTGAGACAGCAAACACGTTGTGTAGCATGCAAGTTGTAATGAAAAGAGTGACATGTGCAGGCCAGCCAGGCCATGAGCTCGTGAGCCTATGCATGAATGTCTTGCGTTGCTGGGGGCCAATGAGGAGCATTTGTGTAGTCTCTTTTTTTTTTGGACCTCGCGTGTCTTTTACCTTGCATGTTGTTCATTCTAAGTAATAAGCACTGCCTCGTGCATTAACTCCCTTTTATCCTTTGTCGTCCTCCCTTCCAGCTCCCGGCTGCACCAGCTGGCCGCCGTTGTTTCCCTGGGTCGTGAATCTGGCTTGTTCCCCCCCCTCCAAAAAAAAAACATCAAAACTGATGATAAACATGATAAGCATGTGTATAACAAAAGCCTTCCTCCGTGAACTCCCCTGTTCGCTTTTTTTTTTCTTGGCTTTGCTTGTTTCTCTATATGTATCCCGATTGTATGTTGTCCCTCTTTTTTTTTTTTATTATCTCGTCTCTGGGGGACTTCCTGGCCGGTCTGTGGCCATTTTCCTGGGTTTATATCTGGATGGTCAGCAACATGCATCGGGGGGAGGGGGGGGGGGAAGGGGGAAATACGCACTCTATGTTGCCGACTCCCTTGAGCCGCAGGTAGACGTCAGTGCCCCAGCCGTACAGGCTCTGGACGTCGATGCCGCCGCCAAAGAACTCGGCATAGGCGCGGCTCAGGGGCAGGCCGTAGCCGAGGCCGGCAATGGAGCTGCCGCCGTTGTTGGTGGACGACAGGATGTCGAGGCCGCCGCCGTCGTTGCCGGCGCACTCGCCGCGGCCGCCGTCCTCGCCGGGGAACTCGTCGGAAAAGGTGGTGAAGGAGTAGGACCAGATGTTGGGCAGGACCTCGGGGCTGATGCCGCCGCCGCGGTCGCGGATGCGGATGGTGACGCCGGGGGCGTTGTCGTCGAGGGGCATGATGGGGGCGGGGACGGGGGCGGCATGGTCGTCGGAGCTCTCGTGCTGCTGGTACTGGTGGCGGTTGGGCGGCTCCGGCGCAATGGTGATGACGACGGGCTCGCGGTTCATGCGGTTCTCGACGACGGCGCGGAAGGCGTTCTTGAGCAGCTCCGTCACAATGTACTCGAGGTGCATGGGCACGTAGGCAAAGGTGGTGTCGGGCTCGCCGTCAATGACCCAGCTGGGCCGCACGCCGTACTTGAGCTCGCAGATGTCGGCGACAAAGCCGGCGCAGCTGTCAATGGTGCGTGCGGGCCGCAGCTGCGTGTCGATGATGCCAATGTAGGAAGGCGGGGGTCGGCCATCCGCCACAACTTGGGCTTTTCCCTCCTTGCCCTCCTCCCCAAACGGCCGGCTGCTCAGGTGCAGCGCAATGTGCTGCTCGGCAATGAGGCGCGTGCCGATGCGCGCGCGCAGGTGCTCGTCGAGAAAGGCGGTGACGTCGGCGGGCGCAATGTACTTGCGGCACTCGAGGAAGCCCTGGGCCAGGAAGGGGATCGTGTTCTGGTGCGAGGTGACGAGCTCCGAGAGCTCGTCGGTGAAGGCGATCTCGTCGTCGAGCGTGGCCACGGACATCTCGGCGCGGCGCCACCACGGCAGCAGCGCCTGCAGGCTGTGCCGGTAGTTGCCGTAGATCTGCCGCACGTGCGGGTTCGACACGACAATGTACGGCAGGCTGCGCAGCGCCTGCAGTCGGCGGGCCAGGCGCACAGGGATCAGGTCCAGCGAAAAGTTGGCGCTCGCCAGCAGGGCCTCTTCGCCGAGGGGGGGCCAGCCGTGTCTGCATCCAGGATGTCAGCTGTCTGTCTCTTTTCCTCCCGCTGGGATTCGGCTTTTGTCATCTTCCTCCAACTCCACCTACTTGACCAAGTCGGCCAGACGCAGCGGATGCAGCGGCTCTTTGGCCAGGTGGGTAATGTCTTCGTCGCGCAGCGGCGGCGGCGACTCGTCCACGGCGGGCTTGGTCGGCGGTGCCTTGGCAGGTGACAAAGGCCGCGACGTTGGCGGCGGCGGCGGCGGACGGCGATGGCGGTGGTCGTCGCGGCTGTGATGCGCGGCGGTATTAGAGTGCAGGCGCAAATGATGGCGGGGAGCAGCACCGGCAGACGGCAGGGCGGTTCGGGTGCATGTCGAAATCGAAATCGACAACGGGGCGGCCGCGGGCGGCACTGCCCTCAATGGCCTTGCAAGGCATCTCATGTCGGCATTGCCGGCCTTTCTCTGCTCTGCTTTGTTGCGTGGCTCAGGCAATGAAGCTTGGGGGAAGAGGACATGAGTCAGAGAGAAGAGATAAAAAGAGCACAAAAAAAAAAAAAAAAGCTTATTAGCAACCCAAATGGGGAAGCAGCTGCTGGGAGAATGCCGACCATCGGTTTACGGCATTTGCGGGTCGCGTGATTAGCTGGCTTGTATGGGGGTCGCGGGCAGCACATGGTGGAGAGAGCTGGGGGGGGAGCAGTCCCTGCTCGTACAGCGCTTACGCTATTACAGCTATTACGAGATCTCTCACGCGAGTGGGGGGGCACGCTATTGAGGGGCAGTCAGCGACCAAACCGTGCCCCGCTGGGCTGAACCTGCTGCTGGTGGTCTACGGCATATCACCGTTGCGGCAGGAACGAGTCGGGCGTTGCAGTCGTTGTATTTAGGCTATGGAATCCAGCATCATAGCATCATGGCATAGCATAATCCGTGTTCCGTGTCCACCGTGCCATTTCCCTTCTAGATGTGTACCTCCTGATCTAGCTCGACCGCCTGGACGTGCTCGTTGGCCTTGAGTGTCGTGATGGCGTCCTCGGGGAAGGTGACCCTGTCCGGAAGGCGAGTCAGCCCTGATCTTGTGTTTTAAATGGACGGATGGAATGTTTTTGGTCTCTCGCTTCTGGGTCAACGTACGAGAAACCCTTGATCAAGGTGTATTCGTGGCCAATCTTGCCGCCCTGGTCGGTGGCATGTTTCTTGGCACTGTGGGAAAGAAAATGGGGAAGTGTCAGCCGAGCCGGGCGTGCTCTTTTTCTTTTTGTCTCATACGGTCTGGGAACCTGTCTCTTGGTTGCGACAGTCCGGTCCGGAGCAGAGGGACGCAAAAAAAAGACGCAACAACTCACGCAGCCACGTCGTCGGGAGACGCATCGGCCTTGCAGGTGACCTGACAGTTTAGGTTAGCTTCCGCGTGATGCTAGCACGGTCTTTCGATGCGGGAAGCTCACAATGTAGGTCGGCATGATGGATGAAGATGGAACAAAAAAATGCGGATGCAGGCTCTGGGAAAAAGTGTTGTCGGTGTTGGGAATGCAGAGAGCCTTCTTGTGTAAGAGGCAAGACGCAGGCAGCAGCCAAAGCAGTGCCCGAGTCCTTATAGGGAAAGCCAAGCCTGCGATTACGGCTAGTGCTAGTCAATCTAGTGTCGCACCTGACGCACAGGCGGCTTAGAGGCGGCCCAGGGGCCACGATGACTGGCGCAGATGGACGGAGGCATCCGACGGCGTTGGTAAGCCCGGGGGAATCCGCAGTCGTGGCCTTGTTCCGTTGGCCGCCTGCTTCCTGTCCATGTCCGAACATGACGTCACAGAATGAACAGGTGCGTTTGGTACGAGCACAGCTTGTCTACGAGCAACTTTTTTTGTCCTGGTTTTCCGTTCACGCTTGCCTTTGTAGATGGACATCTGAACAGCCAAGTCAAAGAAGCAGTCTTGGACCGCATGAACAAGAAGCCACTCGACCAGGCGTATTTAACCAACACCTGACTCGACAGCCATGGCGCATTTGTATCTGCTCTCTTCATCTGGCATGCCGCCTGCGTTCTCCGATCTCGGCAAGACTACGACATATCTTACCTATCACACTGCTGCTGCTGCTTCGTTGTATTCTGTGATTCGATTTGTCGGTGCTCTCACGACTTGCAACTTGCACACCTGCTGAAAATGGCACAGAGCGCCCTGCCCGGACACAAGGCACCGAAGCTGTCGATAGGAGTGGCCATGCCTCTCGAGGACAGCATGACGTCCATGCCCTCCAGCAGCAGTGAGTTCTTCTGCTTTACCCCGAGCCGCATCGACTTTTCGGGTCTAGACACTGATGTGGAGAACATGACAAGCACGCAAAAGGACCAGTGGTTCGCGGGCGTGTGCACCAAGGCCCGCGAGATGTATGTGCACGCGACGCACGCGGGCCGCACGCGGGCCAAGCCAGGCCTGCAGCGACGTCCCATCGACGGCGACGAGCTTGCAGTCGGTGCGGACGACGCAGGAGACGCAGAGGACGCAGAGGACGCAGAGGACGCAGACAACGCAGACAACGCAGACAACGACGGCAGCAGCGGCAGCAATGGATGCGACAGTATACTCGAGACGCCCTCCGAGGACATCTCGGCCGACGTACGGTGGGCGGGTCTGCTGGAACGGACCCGGGCCGCCATGAACACGGTCACCGGCTGTGACGATGAGCCCAACGGCGACGGCGGCTGGCAGCTGCCCCAGCTGCAGTCCTTTTTAAACACGTGTCTGGAGAGCTGGGAGAAGCACAACGCACTGCTGGCGATGCACAAGCACATGACAAAGTACATCCGGGAGCTCCAAGACCAAAACGGCCTGCTCTCGTGGTACGCCTCGCACCTGCAGGGCAAGCTGGAAGAGCCCCACGAATCGTTTGTGTCGGCGCCGGCGCCGGCGCTGTCGTGGTCGTCGCCCATCTTGCAGAGCGCCCACAAAGCCGCCCTCAAAGTCCTCGTGCTGAAGCCGGCCGACGCGTCTGAAAAGCCGTCTGTGACAGACGCGGCAGAGGAGTCGTAAGCTGCCGAGACTTTCCTGTCCCCTTCCCCGCCCCTGTAACCCCTCTCTCTTCCCCCCTCGCAGAGACAAGGATACGTATGTAAGATATCTTACCACCCTAGCTGACGTGATACCAGCCTTTCGACAGAGTCTGCCGCAGACCGACTTCGGTCAATCGTCTCGTTTTCCACGGCGAGAATCCTAAGCAGTGCAAACAATGGAAACAATGCAAGCAACGCAAACAAGACGTGCCAACAATGGAACAGCTGTTCGTGAATGATGTGCAACGAGTTCGGGGAAACCGGCCGATCGTGGTTATGCTTCTTTTATTTTCGTCGTGGCCGCGTCGGACTTCCGAAGCGTCAAGAAACGTCATGTTTCACGACATCCGACAAGACGCACGAGACGAGCGAGAGCGAGTATTATACCAGTAAATACGTACGAGTACAAAACAGTAGCTGTAGAATAGCCAAACGGGTGGCCAGAACGTTCGGGCCTGGAACGTCGCCTCCCCCCCTCATCTCGTGCGGTCGTCGTCATCAAATGGTCAAAACGTGCTGCAGAAAACTGGACCCACGGCGCCCAGGATCGGCCATGTGTGCGGGATACGAAGCATAACACGTCGGCGGGCGGGCAGGCTTGTTTCGTGTTTGGGGAGGAGGGGCTGTGGCGTCCACACGAGCAAAAATCCGCAGCAGCGTGGCGGCGCTATAAAAAGACGGCGGGCAGCGAGCAGATCAGGAGATCCGCAGCTGAGTGACCTGCGGTCCCCGCTGCATCTGCTCGTGTTTGTGTGTACACTATTTGTATCTTTTTACTCGTATTTGTACCGTTGCTTCCTCTTTAGGACTAACGCCGAGCCATCCGCGCCTGCTCTCCCTATCTCGTTCCCTTATCGGCAGCCTTGGAACACGCCAGGGTCCAAATCCCAATCCAGAAAAGGAGCGACGGCTTCTCCGTACTTTTTTTTTTTTGTTTCCCCTATTCGTACTAATCAGCTACGCCATTGGGCTTTTGGCACATTCCTTGTCGCTCGCTTATACCTGGAGGCCATCGTTTTCGTCCTTTTTTTCTATTAGCTTGGCCAACTTTTTTGCTGCTGCGATACTTTCCATCTGTGCTTCTTCGCAGCCGACGAGACTGACACGACACGTCTCCCTTTCCTCGTCCCACCGCTCGCTCCTCATTTTTACGCATCGGACTAGACGCTGCCGACGAACGTCGCTCTCTCTCTCCCACTGCTGCGACTACTGGTGCGCTATCGACGATTTCCCACGCTGCCAGCGCATGACGTGCAGTCTCCTTCGAACCCTCCCTTTTGCTTCCTTTCCGACCGTGATTCCTCATGGGGAAATGTACGTGTCACACGACCTCCCTTCCCAGACGTGTCGTCTGAGCTAACTAACTCTCTCTCTCTCTCGCAGCGCGATGGGGTGTCATTATCGACGCAGGCTCGTCGGGCAGTCGAGTGCACGTGTACCGGTGGAAAGACCCGTCGCAGGGGGTCAGGGCGGACGTGCATAAGCTGCCAAAGATCAAGACGAAATGGACCAAGAAGATCCGGCCCGGGGTGTCGACGTTTGGCGAGAAGCCGTCGGAGATCGGGGCGGAGCACCTACAGTCGCTCGTCGACTATGCGCTAGACGTGGTACCGCACGACATGGTGGGCGACACGCCCATCTTTCTGATGGCGACGGCAGGGATGCGGCTGCTGCCGCAGGTGCAGCAGACGGCGCTGCTGCGGGAGATGTGCTCGTTCCTGCGGCAGAAGACGTGGTTCTCGCTGGTCGACTGCGCGTCCAACATCCAGGTGATCTCGGGCGAGACCGAGGGCCTCTACGGCTGGCTGGCGGCCAACTATCTGCTGGGTGGCTTCGACCACCCAGAGAAGCACGTGCACGGGCCGAACAACCACCACACGTACGGGTTCCTGGACATGGGCGGCGCGTCGGCGCAGATTGCGTTTGCGCCCAACGCGACCGAGGCGGCCGAGCACGCGGCCGACCTCAAGCTGGTGCGGCTGCGCACGCTCGACGGCCAGCCGGCGGAGCACCGGGTGTTTACGGCGACGTGGCTCGGCTTCGGCGTCAACGAGGCCCGCGAGTCGTACGTCAAGGCGCTCGTCGACCGCTACTACGATATTGCCGCCGAAGGCGGCGACATCCCGGACCCGTGCCTGCCGGCGGGGCTGCGGACGACGCTCGAAGGCAAGACGATCAGCGACAGCAGCGCCAGCAGCGGCAAGAAGAGGGGAGATGCGGCCAAGCTCATCGGCACGGGCGACTTTGCCAGGTGCCTCGTGGGCACGAAGCCGCTGCTGTCGCACGACACGTCGTGTGGCAGCAGCGCGGGCTCGCACCCGTGTCTGATCCACGACCCGGTGCCGCAGATCGACTTTGACATCAACCACTTTGTCGGCGTGTCCGAGTACTACCACTCGACGCACGGCTTCTTTGGCGAGAAGGGCGGCGACCACGCCTACGACTTTGCCACGTACGAGCGCAACGTGCTCGCGTTCTGCGACCGCGACTGGAGCACGATCACGGCGGACATTGAGATGGAGAAGGCCGACAAGAAGAACAGCAAGTCCAAGGACCCGGAGCGCGAGATGCTCGAGGCGCAGCAGGCGTGCTTCAAGGCGTCGTGGGTGATCAACGTGCTGCACGAGGGCATCGGCATTCCGCGCGTGGGGCTGGACAAGGGGTTCAACGAGACGTCATCGTCGTCGTCGTCGTCGCACGAGGCGCTGAACAGCCCGGCCGGGGTGGCGGCGTTCCGGCCGGTCAACAAGGTCGACAGCGTCGAGGTCAGCTGGACGCTGGGCCGCATGCTGCTGTACGCGTCGGGGCAGGTGCCGCCGATCGGCGGCAGCAGCGGCAGCAAGGAGCTGGCGCCGGTGGGGTTTGGCAGCAACGTGCTGGACGGCAGCATCCCGACCGATTTTACGTATGCCGGGTCGTCGTGGGAGCCTCTAAAGATTGGAGGCGACGACGACGACGATGACGACGATGACGACTGGGGCGACGACATTCTCGAAAAGGCGCGCAAGAAGCCGGCGTCGGGCGGGCTGGCGCTATTTGTTCTGATCATGGTGGTGCTGGGGTTCCTGCTGCGCAAGAATGACCGGCGGGGGCGGTTCTTTGGGCGGGTGGGTCAGCTGGGCCAGCTGGGCCAGATGATGTGGCGGACGCGGTGGCCGGGCAGCCCGCGGAGCCCGCGCAACAAGGCGGGGCGTACGACGCTGTCGAGTCTGACGAGCAAGCTCTTTGGCGGGTGGTACTCGCGGGACTACGAGCGGGTGATGGAGGAGGGGGGCCTGGGCGGCAGCAACGGCAGCAGCCCGTACGACAATGCGTTTGAGCTGACGGATGTGAGCGGCGGCAGCGACTCGCGGTCGTCTTCCTCGGCCGACGACAACTACAACAACAACAATGACGGGTCAGACGGCGGCGACGGCTCGACGACGGTGTCGGCCTCACGGCTGGCCCGGACGTCGGGTCTGGCCACGCCGCAGCTGAGCGTCGTTGATTCGCTGTTTGATAGCAGCGGCAGCGGATCTGCGCTCGACCGCAGCGGCCTCGTCGGGCGCACCGAAAGCCGCGAGCGGCTGACACCGATCGGCGGCAGCAGCACCAGCCTGCACAGCAGCCTGCACGCCACGATGATGATGGGCGGGGCCGGACGGCGCAGCCGGGCGACCAGTCCGACGCGGCTCAAGAGCCCCCTCATGACGCCGCTGCAGGAGGACTAGAAGCCGCGCAGGTGGCGGCGGTGAGCCGATGAGCGGATGGGGCCGAGCTATAACTTTGTAATGACTCTTTCTCCTTCTTCTTTCTTTTCTCCCTTTTTTTTTCTTTTTTTTCTTTCCATCTTTTTCTTTTCTCCTCTTTCTTGTCCCTCTTGGCATATGCAGCAATGGGAGGGATTCTGGGTTTTCTGGCATAGGTGTTTGATTCATGGAGCCGGGACCGGGAGCAGGCCGCTGGCAAGGCGTTTCGTTTTTCTCATGTTTTTCATCTTGTCATTTTCCATATTGTACATAGGATGACCGACGGCCAAAATGCATATAAGTCCTGCTATCCAAGGCCGTCTTTGTCGAGACTTGTCTCGCCCAATATTTGCTCTTTCCTCTCGTCTTCTCGTCTTCTCGTCTTCTCGTCTTCTCGTCTCCTCGTCTCCTCCCCCCCTCAGTCTGACGCCCGCTCTAGAAAGGTCGGGTCGCTGCGCACCCGCCCCTCAAACTTGCGCCACCACTCCTCAAACGCCCGCAGCGGCACCACCTCGGTGCTCGCGCTGCCGCCGCTGCTGTAGCTCGCCAAGAAGTTGAAGGCGTTCTGGATGATGCGCTGGGCGAGGACGAGCGTGGAGGGGGCGGCAGCGGCAGCAGCGGTCGCGGGAACGAGGGCGGTGCTGCCGCTGCTGGAGGATTTCGCGGCAGCGGCCGTCTTCTCCTCGATGCGGGCGGCCACGCTGGCGGCGTCCTCGATGCTGATGCCGAGGATGGTGGAAGAGGTGGTTGTCGTCGCTGTCGCCGTTTGGTGACCCCCCCCCAGCTTGAAAATGGCCGACTCCTTGCCCGGGCCGATGCCGCCGAGGAAGCGCGACGAGGGCGCCGTCTGGCCCGGCGCCGTGGGCGGCGTCACAAGATAGATGGCGGCGGCGGTGCCGGGGGGCAGCTGGACGCCCGGCAGCAGAAAGACGACGACGTGGCTAAAGGCAGGCTTGCCGGCGGCAGCAGCAGGCGGAGACAGAGAGGCCGGCGGTGACGGGATGGCGTAGACAAATGAGGTGGGCGAGGGCGTCTCGGTCGGGACGGTGAGGACGGGCAGGCCGGCCGGGACGATGCCAAAGAGCTGGGACATGGCGGGAGGTGGTTTGTCTCTTTTGCAAAGGGTTCGTCTTGTGTCTCGCTGGATCCAGCTCAAACTCAAGGCTGACGGGTCTCCGCTCGGCTCTCAGCTCAGCTCAGCTCAGCTCAGCTCAGCTCGCAACTCGGCTCACAGCGCTCAGCTCACAGCTCTCAGGAATCCAATCTCTGGAACCGACAGCCGTCGACGGTTATGGATGCGCGACGGCGTACTCGCAGTAGTACTGGCGACAAAAAGGCATGTCTGAACGTTTGCGTGGCGAGAAAGACGGCGCTGGCCCAACACAAAGAAAGAGGTCGCCAAAAATAAAAAAATAATAAAAAATAACCAAAAAAAAAAGTCTAGCGGGATCGCGCTGGGCAGCACTGCGGGGGAATACGCCTGAACACCACCTGATCGCGTGGCAGCCGGCAGAAACGGCTGGCTGGCCTTTGGGGATCTCCACTGTAGCGGCATTCTCGACGTCGGTCATTCTGGAAGCTTCACGTTCCTTCTCCCGTCTTTTCGACGGATTTTCTCGCATGTCGCCATGGCGAAGCGCTTTACGAATCTAGAGCTCATTGAAAAATGTGACGCGTGAGTATTACTGCGACTGGTGCCCTAATGGCTGTCCTGCCGGCTGTCCTGCCGGCTGCCGTCCTGGCTGTCCTGCTGACCCCCCCCTCCCCCCTCCCCCAGGTTCCCCTACGCCGCCACGGCGCCGGAAGAGCATGCCGCTCACATGGCCAACGTGTACACGGTCATGTGGGCGGACTCGGACACAGGCTCGGACTCGGACTCGGCGTATCCCATTGGCTACATGCTGCGCAGCGTCTTTGCGGAGCTGGTCAAGATCCCGCGGGCCGAGCGGGCGGCCATGGGCCTGGACGCCGACCTGGACCTGGCCGCCGTGGCCGCGGCCACGGGCACGCTGCCGCTGCACACGCTGCTGGCCGCGCAAAAGGACGAGCCGAGCCGGACGCGCGCCATGGACGCGCTCAGCCGCTACTGGCGCGCGCGGAAGACGTTCCGGCTGCTGGGCAGCTGGCGCGACGAGATGTGGCCGGTGTACGGGCGCGGCGACCGGCTGCTGTTCAGCGTGGAGCGGGCGGCCGCGGGCCTGTGGGGGACGACGCGCTACGGCGTGCACCTGACGGTGTACGAGTCGGACCGGCCGGAGGGCTCCGGTCTCGGCCCGGAGCGCGAGGCCGACGTCCGCATCTGGGTGCCGAAGCGCGCCGCCGACAAGTCGACGTACCCGGGCATGCTCGACAACACCGTGGCCGGCGGCCTCATGACCGGCGAGGACCCCTTTGAGTGCCTCGTGCGCGAGGCCGACGAGGAGGCCTCGCTGCCCGAGGCCGTCATGCGCCGCCTCGCCCGCCCCGTCGGCTCCATCACCTACTTCTTCATCACCGACGAGCGCGCCGGCGGCGAGGCGGGCTACTACTACCCCGAGTGCGAGTGGGCCTACGACCTGTGTCTGCCCAGCAAAGCTAGCGGCTCATCGGACCCGGCTTCCGCGGTCGTCCCCCAGCCCAAAGACGGCGAGGTCGAGTCCTTTCGCCTCTGCACCGTCGCCGAGGTCCGCGAGCAGCTCGCCCAGGGCCTCTTCAAGCCCAACTGCGCCGTCATCATGCTCGACTTTCTCGAGCGCCACGGCTTCCTCACCCGCGACCACGACCCGGCCTACGACGCCATCATCTCGCGCCTGCACCGCGTCCTGCCCTTTCCGGGGCCGCACCAGAGCGGCGCAGCCAAGGTGGAGGCCAAGTAAATGTGGCAGACTGGAGACAGACAGACATAGACACAAAAGAACACATTCCAGAGATCTTAAAAGCACATGCTGTCTGTTCAGATGACCTCTTTTTTTGACACCAAACTCCAAACGCCGTTTGCCTTCTTTCTGCTTCCCCTTATGAGACCCAGTGCAGACATCCAACCGTCTATTTCTTCACCAGCAGATACGTGTAGTCGACCCGCAGCGGCGTGAGCTTCTTGAACGGCCCAGATAATGACATGAGCAGGCCGCCAAACGAGATGTACGCCTTGCTGGGGAGTTGTTAGAGAGAGAATAGGAAAAGCGACAAAAAGGGAAAGAGTGACAAAAAAGGACAAAACACCTACATCGTCTGCCCGTCGTCCCCGTCCTCAAACTTGTAGATCTTGCCGTGGCACACATAGTCGTACATGTCGGCCAGGCTCGTGTCGCCCGCGCCCGGCGCGCCCGGCTTCGACAGGTCCCGCCAGCCCTTGTCGTCTTCGCGCGACCCGTCCAGCGACAGCGTCGTCGCCAGCACCACCGTGAGGCTCTCGCCCACCAGGCACGGGAAGAGCTCCGTGTTGATATCCAGGCTCATCACCGTCAGCGCGTCCGGCGACGTCCCGTAGATGCGCGCCACCCGGTCGTACTTGGACTGGTCCACATTGGTAATGGTGAAGCTGTCCTCGAACAGCTGGCTGTCGCCCGCGGCGCCCGACATTGTGGCGGAGGTGGTGTGCTGAGTGCTGTGTTCTGTGTTCTGTGTGCTGTGCGCTGTGCGCTGTGTAGCAGCCGAGTGCACGAGTTCGGGAAACAGGTGAGCCGGACAGATGTGACAGCCGCAGCGAAGAACGTGTTGATACTACGAAAACAGCAGCAGAGCTAAAGCTCCAGAAAAAGTTTTTGGCCGTATTGTCGACCTCGATTTCGTGGTGGGGCACGGTGATGGCACGTCACATGACCTCCACTGATCCAAATGTGCCCCGACGACGAAACAAGCATTCTCTGTCTGAGTGCAAATAGTAGCCGGCGTATGTTGTACACATTACAGGGCGTCTGTCCAAGCTCATTGCCAAGTTCATTGGTACCTTTCAGACTGCTGTCTGCCGAGTTCACATCTCCGGAGTGGCGAACACAGTGTGATTGGCGGTGCGAAAATGTCCACTGTCAAATGTCAAAAAAATAATTATTCTCACTAATTCAGCAAGTCAGCCAGACACAAAAATGCCGTAGTCGTCAGAACGCACCCGTTTCAAAGCTCAAGATTGACGGACTCGTGACCGAGATGTCGTTCCGCAAGCGCAACGTCGTCCTCTCGGTTTCGTCCACGACGGCGAACCCATCTCGTCAACAGCCTGATGCCAGCGCTTCACCAGCCGCCAGGCCAGGACAGCAGCAGCAGTCGCCGTCGCCGTTGCCGCAGCGGCATGGCCCGCTGCCATCCAGAAATCTGCTGCAGAGGCCATCGTCCATGAGGCCGTCGCCGCAGGATGTGCTGCCACGGCCACAGCTTCCCGACCCCACCTGGCCGCTGGCCGCCCGGCCCGAGCTGTCGCCCCAGGAGCAGGCTCGGCTGGAGCCCGGAAAGCAGAGGCTGCGAGCCCTCCTGGAGCAGGAGAAGCAGAGGCGCCACCAGCGTGTGCCGGCGGCACCGCTCGGGCCCGGCGCCCGACCCTCGCCTTTTGACGGCCGGCCCATCACGTCCACCGGCACCGCCTCGCTGGACCCGCTGCTGGCTGGCTACGGCGGCCTCGTGCTGGGCCAC
This sequence comes from Harringtonia aguacate, assembly GCA_014183095.1. Taxonomy (NCBI): domain Eukaryota; kingdom Fungi; phylum Ascomycota; class Sordariomycetes; order Ophiostomatales; family Ophiostomataceae; genus Harringtonia; species Harringtonia aguacate. Next base: position 312,319 of record JACCPH010000033.1, read on the forward strand.
TCGCTGCTGGTGGAAGAGCAGGGGACCACCGACTTTGCTATTGCGCTGCTGCGGGCCTACGCCGCCGAGGGCCTCGTGCAGGGGCACCACGTCCACGTCGCCGGCTTTGGCCCCGGCTGGCAGAGCGAGCTGCCGGGGCTGGCGTCGTCGTCATCGCCGTCGACATCCGCCCATCAGAAGGCGTCCGCCGACCCAGGCGACAAGATGAAGATTGCATGGCGATACGAGGCGCTCGCGGGCCGTCCCAGCCCCAACCGGCCGTCGAGGGGGCCGTCCCAGAGTACGTTTCACACCCGCATGTCTGAATTGTCATGCCTAACATCCTCTCAGATCCAGCCGCCGCCGCCGCCTTTTGCCACTCGTTTGACCTGACCAAGCGCCTGGCCGCTGCCGACATCAAGGGCGTCCTGCACCCCTTTCCGCTTCCGAACCCGCTGCAGTCGTGGCCCGAGCCCGAGGACGTGCACTCGCCGCTCAAGGCCTTCTTGGCCGCCGTCCAGGCCGCCCTCGACACCACGCCGCCCTCGACCATCCACCGCGTCGTCCTCCCCAGCTTCTTGGCCCCCACGCTCTACGCCGCCGACGGCTGGAGCGCCCCCTACGTCGTCGCCCTCATGCTGGGCCTGCGCGGCATGCTGCGCGAGCACGGCCGCCGGCTGTCCGTCATGATGTCGCTGTCGACGACGCTGTACGAGCGGTCCGAATTTCACGTGCGCCAGATCGAGAAGCTCTGCGACAACGTCGTCGAGCTGATTCCCCTGCCGCCGGGGCGGCCGTCTGCCGCATCCTCGCACAGCAGCACCAGCGGCGCCGGCAGCACCAGCAGCCGCAGCCGCAGCCGCAACGACAGCGACAAAACACCCGCCGACAAGATGCAGGGCTGGTTCAAGTTCCACAAGCTGCAGATCTACTCGGAGATGGGCGGCGCCGGCGCCAGCCCCCAGGGCACGGCGCTGCGCGAAAACTACTGCTTCAGCCTCAGCGGCTCCCGGGGCATGATCATCAGCCCCTACAGCCTGCCCCCCGTCGACGACGACAGCCACAAAGACCCGCCGCCCGCTGGCGCAGCAAAAGAGAGCCTAGAGTTTTGACCGGTGTTGGCCTGCTGTCTACAAATAGGAGCACACTAATATCCTCACCGCCTTCCTATTCTGCCACTGCACTTTGTGGGAACGCGAAAACAAAAATAATTCCTCCCCACCCAAAATTATTGCAAGCAAACGAAAAATAAAAAGCTCTGTCCGGCAGCTTGGCTCTGCTTTTTCTCTCCTTCTTTTTTTTTGCACACAAGAACTCCAAAGCTGTAAGTGGCAAACCATCTCCTCTCTCCCCCCCTCCCACGCCATCCATCACAATCCTCTACACGAGAAAAGGCCTATATGATTACTTCTTGTTTTATAATCTGTCAATCCCCTGAGCATATTCCATGCTGAGAACATAAACAACATATTGAGATATACATGATTGGGCCTTTTTCTCTCTTCGTCTTCTGGGCGAAACCTGACACCAAGCACAAAATTTCATCTCTCTGCACCTAGACACTGGCTGACATTTCTGTGTCTGTGTGTCTGTTTAGATTTTTCCTACGGGTTTCTTGGGTGTCGGTCGCGATGGAGGCACTATCAGCAGCGGCTGGCCGCTCTGGCAGCGGCGGCTCCTTTGTGGAGGCGGAGTTGGGGGTGGAAGAGGTGACGACGGCGACGGCGACGACGGCGACGACCAAGATCCGCATCTCCAAGATCGGCGGCCGGTACCTCGTCTTTGACCTGGCCGACGTCGCCCGCCTGCGCCGCCAGCACAACATGTGCGCCTTTCTTGTCGGCATCACGCCGCAGGCGCCCAACCAGAACATTTTCAACGGCCTGCCCCTGGAGCTGGCCCCGGACGAGGTCCGCTGGCTCGTCCGCGACCAGCACGCCGCCTACGTCGCCGACGACCAGGCCGCCCACCTCGCCAGCCTCGCCAGCCGCGCCGCCCGCCGCGCCTACGCCGACAGCGTCCTCCGCCAGCGCCAGGCCGCCCAGGCCGCCGTCGACGAGGTCGCCGCCCAGCGCAAGAAGCGGGCCGCCGAGGCGCGCGCGCGCCAGATGAGCAGAAGTAGCAGAAGCAGCGGGGGCGGCGGTGGCGGGTCGCCGTCCCCGGCCATGTCTGGCAAAGATGCCAAGAGGGCCGCCAAAGAGGCAAAAAGGGCCGCCAAGCAGGCGGCCAAGGCGGCTGCTGACGAGTCCACAGAGGCAGACGCAGCAGCAGCAGCAGCAGCAGCAGCAGCAGCAGGCGAGACCGCTGCCGAGACGCCGGCCAAGAAGCCGCACCTGCTGCAGATCACGCCCACGACGTCGGCCGGGCTCGTGGGAGCGGCCGACAAGGAGGAGGAGGAGGGAGAGGAGGCAGCAGCGGAAGAGGCGGAGACGGCAGAGACGTCGGCGCTGGCGCTGGCGTTGGAAAGCGGCTGCGATTTGTCCTCGCCGTTGTCCTCGCCGTTGACCTCGCCGTCATCGTCGCCGTCGTCCTCAGTATCGTCGTCGTCCACCTCCTCCTCCTCCACGGCCGCCTCTGTCTATGCGTTCCGCACGTACCTGGCCGACCGCGGCTTCTACACCACGCCCGGCCTGCGCTTTGGCGGCCAGCTCAGCGTCTACCCGGGCGACCCCTTCCGTTACCACGCCCACTTTGTGGCCACGGGCTACGGCTGGGACGAGCCAATCCCGCTGCTGGACCTCGTTGGCACGGGGCGGCTGGCCAAGGGCGTCAAAAAGGGGCTGCTGATCGGCGGGGCAAGGCCTCCAAGTACGAGCGACAGCAGCAGCAAAAGCAGCAGCGGCGACGGCGGCCAAGATGAGCCGACCAGCAGCCGCGTGCGCGCCTTTACCATTGAGTGGGCGGCCATCTAAAAAAGACATGCGTCTGTGACGATTTTATATGCGAAAGCTGAATATATATGATACCCCTATTTACGAATAAAACATGCCACCAAATGACAGAGTGTTGCAGCTCTATTGAAAGAAGTCGCAAAAAAAAAAAAAAAGACATGAAAACGTAAAACATTGTAGATGGAGAGCAAATTGAGAAGGGCATCGCCAAACGTAAAAAAAGAACGGAAAAACATGAATAAAACATAAACACCAGATAACGCCTCCAATGCAGCAGCTGCTCCAAAATGTGTATACCAACTGCTTGTTACATACATGGGATCAATGACACGACGGCTTATTATGCAGCAGACGACTGACAGAGTGAGACAAAATCTCGGGCAGTCAAGGCACGTAGATGCGGCTGAAGCTGATCACCTCCCGTCGGCAGCACACGCACTTGTCAAAGTTGTTCATAGCCAGCGACACCCGGCAGTCGTCGCATAGGCTCAGACACCGACACGGCCACACGATAATGGTCCGCGGCGCGCTCTGGCACACCACACACTGCGGCCCGTCGGGGCCCAGGCCCGCCGCGCCCGTCGCCCACGTCGACGACTCGTATTCTTCCCCGGACGTGGCGGCGTCGCGCGTCTCGGCACGCCGCGAGATCAAAATCTGCTCCAGCAGCTCGGCCTCCTCCTCTGGCGACAGGCGGGCCCCCGGCCGAAAGTCCGCCAGCCGGTGTGCCCCGCCGCTGTAGCGCGACGACGCCAGGACTTCGGCGCGCTGGCGCTGGCGGAACCGCGCAAACGCGGACCGCGTCAGAACGCCGTCGCTCTTCAGATGAGCTGCCAGCGCCTGGGCCTGCTCCCGCTCCTCCGGACAGCGCGGGTCGAGCAGCCGCGCCAGGTCGGGCATCTGCAGAGGCATGTCGTTCATCGGCGTGCTCTCGCGCGTTGCCACGGGCGAGCGCTGCGTCGGCGTGCGCTGTCCGTAGCTGTAGCCGTCGTTATTGTTTTCGTCGTCATCGGCCGACTCCCAACCAGACTCGCTCGTGTTCTCGTCAAACGCAGAGATGACGCTGGTCGCATCCTCGTCCGCCGCGATGCTCGGCTCGTACTCGCCGCTGTTGTCCAGCTCGCCCCACCAGCCGCCCTTGAGCCACCACTGGTACAGCTTGCTGTCGATTTCGCGCTCCTCTGTGCGTCTCGACACGGAAATGTCCCGTCCTGCCGTCACGCGCCGCCGGACCTCTTGCTCCACGTCGACCTGGTTCCGGCGCTGGATAGGGACGCTGCCTGTCGCGCCAATGAACCACTCGTTGCTCGGCTCGTCTCCCATGCCGTCAAAATCGCCGTCCGCCCGTTCGTCGCCCTCGGCCCGTCCCGCCTTCCGGCGCTGCACGAGTCGTCGCAGCCAGCGCGGTTGGTAGGTGAAGCCAATCTTGACCAGAACCCGGCAGACATACACGGCCGTGAACGCAAGCACCAGCTTGCCGATATGGATCAGGTACTCCACGGCCATCAGCCAGCGGCCGCTGCTCTCCGAGGCGCCAATGCCTTCGCGTATGGGTCGGATGCGGTCGCCGGCGTGCCGAGCCGGGGCCTTCTGGGCCATGCGTTCACGTGCATAGCCGCTCGCAGCAGCGGGTAGCGGCGACACACCATTCGACGAGGCGGGAACCAGACCCGTCACGCCCACGGTCTCGAAACGCGATCCTGAAAGGTCCGAGCCCATCCACCGCGCGCGCAGCTCCTGCAGTTCCGAGTATCGCTCGTCCTCGAGCCACGTGTGCAGATGGAGGTTCACGCGGCGGTCTTCGTTGAGGTAGACGGCCTCGCTGGCCATGGTGATGGCATCGAAGCCGGCGCGGAGCAGAGCCGTGTAAAAGTCCATCTCCATGCTGATGCGGAGGCTGCCCGTGGGCAGGTTGGCCTGCATGTTGCCATGCGCTTGGGACAGGCGCTCCCGGAGGGTGAGCCGCTCGCCGTTGGCATTCAGTGCGTCCGGGTCCAGAGAGGCGGCCGCGAGCACGAGTGCCGAGCCATAGATGAAGCAGCAGATAAAGATGCCGGCCAGAATCAGCAGGTGGGGGATAAAGCTGACAATGGACACCGTGGGGAAGCGCAGCAGACTCTGGTCAGAAGGGTCGTCGAGCGAAAAGGTGGCGGCGCTCCACACGATGCTGCCCATGAAGCACAGGGCCCAGAAGCCGGTGTTGACCAGGCGGAACTTGGCCTGCAGATTCAGCACGCCGAGGACGTGGCTCGTGATGTGGCTCATGGCGGACAGAAGGGCGAGAAGCAGCACCTCGGGCGGCGTGTTCACCATGGCCAGGATAGTGGAGCGGCTGATGGCAATGGTGGCGGCGCCAGCACCGGCAGAGCCCGCAGCACCGCTGCCTGCGGCCGTGGCAGCCGTCATGGTAGCAGCAACGGCAGCCAGAGTAGACGAGCTCACCGAGGACGCGGCGGAAGCGGCAGCGGAGGACGCGGCAGCGGGCACAAAAGAGCCCCAGCCGAGCTGGCTGCTGATGGCAGCGTCGGCTTCGGCAAAGGCCAGCGAGTGCTCAAACACGGTCATGCCGGTCTCGGCGGCGACGGGGCGGCCCTGGACAGCACACGACAGCGTCTCGATAAAGTGGCTCAGACAAAAGGTGAGAAAGAGCGGCCACAGCAGCGACAGCGAGCCGTGCAGGTCGACGACCAGGGGGTGGCGTTCGCTGGGCACCATGCGAATGGCGCGGCAGGAGGCGGCATCGGTCGGGCTGAGGAGCAGGTACGAGCTGAGGCCGTGCAGGAAGGGGCTGGGCTCGGCGAAGAGGAGGCCGGAGTGGCGGGAGGCGTTGCCCCAGCGCAGCTCGGAAAAGTCGGGCGACGTCTGGCACTGGATCGACTGCAGAAGCCAGCGCGACTGCACGGCGAAGAGCACGAGCGGCAGGCAGCGCAGCATCAGGCGGACGGGCCAGCGCAGACGCACGCGGCGGCGCGTGGCCGCAAACACGTAGGTGCGGTTGAGGATGACAAACGTCGCAATGCAGCAGAGCGCCCATTTGCTCATCATGTAGCTGAACAGGCTGCCGAGCCCGCGTGCACCCTCCAAGGAGAAGCGCGACGCCGAGGCGGCAAAGCCGGTCGTGTAGTCTGCGTCTGCGACCGCTTCAGCCGTCGCGGTCACGCCGGACGCGGCGGCCCCGGCCGCTCGGGCCACCGAGGCATAGGCGGCGGGTGGTGGCGGCATGGATGTGACCTCGTGGAAGGCGTGGAAGAGCACGTTGCCGGCGGTGTCGGTGGCCTCGGGGATGACGCGTTGGCCAAAGCCGCCCAGGCCGTCAATGGCGTCAGGAAGCGGGATAAAGGAACCCAGGCGGCCGAGCTTCATGACCATGCGTGGACCGGCCCAGACGATGTCGTCGAGAGCGGGTGCCAGCCGCGTCATGTTGAGGAACGGCATGTGGTGCACCGTCCATGCAGTGAAGTTGTGCCACATGCTGGCATTGTCAAACGACAACGCGCTGGGGACGACAACACTGCCACCACCACCAGCGGCTGCTGACGCAACGATTGTATCTGCCATGACCGCGTGGCAGCGGAGGTGAGGAGGAATGGGGGGGAGGACGGTCAAGGAGGTCGGAGAGGTCGGAGAGGTTGAGGTCGAGAAAGCCGAGGTCGGGGGGGCCGATGGGGTGGAGGATGCGAAGACGGGTGAGAAGCGAGAGAAAGAGGGAGTGGTCGAAAGTCTACAGTCTCGAGGCGACTCGATCCGCCGTCATTGCATTTTTGAGAGGCCGTCGTGCGAAAAAATGAAATCGAAAGAAGACGAAACCTAGGCAGCGCCAAGTCGGCCGATGGTTGACCTTTCGGTTTCTATGGGCCTCAGGTGCTTGGAGCTGTCCGCCAGAGATAAGATTAGACAACCACTACTGACGATGTCGGCAGCGCCGTTGCAAGGGGGGTCGGGTGACAGCCGAGGCCGAAAAAAAGAAAAAGGGTGAGCAAAGAAGCGGCCAGGCGAGCTGCAGGGAAGAAGAGGAGGAAGAAAGACGCCTGAATTGCGTGTAATATACAGAAACGGATGACTACTCGTGTGGGTGTGTGTGGCTCTGGCAAGCGAGCTCTTGGGTCGCTCCTTCCTCCGCCGCCCCTCTTGCGGTCCTGCATAGCAGTCACTGGCCTCGTGCTCCACAAGCGGGTGGGTGCTCCAGCGCGGTGGTTTGCTCTCGCCGGAAAGTCAACAACATGGCAGTGGGGCAGATGACTAATAATGAAACGTGGAATCCCCTGTCCGCACATGTGAATATCGGAATGCTTGCGCTTCTCTCGACGTGCAACTACTTCACTTTCAGCCTGTACATGGACAAAAATCTTTCAAAATTGCTCATGCGAACTACTCGTCTAGAATACAAACAGTACTTACTTCGTAAAGTCACAAACTGTCCCCTACCATTTGTCAACGTGGTGGACACAACGGTCAAGCAGAGACAACACATCCATTTTGGCGGAAATTGCGTCTGGACTGCTTGACGACATCTGCATGCCTCCTGTGACGCACTCTCCAGCCATATGCTCCCACGAAATGATTGACGCCAGGTAAGGTACAAGTTAAATCGCTCCCATGCCCACGTCAATGTCCACGTCGTTTGCGTCTGGCGAAACACATTCTGTGATTTCTTCCGCTGGCTGTCCCTGATCCTCGCCCGGGTCCTGCCGCTTCTCCATTTGGGATGGCCTCGAGCGTGGGGAGCAATACTGCGGATCCCACTCTACTTGTAGGGGCCGCAACTTCCACACACGCCCAAAAATCTCTCTGTCTCCAATGTCCGCAATGAATCTGTCCCGCTCTTCTTCGGTGGGTAGGCAGATCCAGCCCGTCAGCCCGTTTGGAATGACGGCTGCCGTGACGGGGTGGTAATCTGAAAAAGCCTTGCTCAAGGCGAGAGCATCGGGGATTCTTGGACGCATACTGAGCCTGCCCTCTAGGCGAACAGAAACGGTAAATGGATAGTCGGCGAACGGAGTAGGGCGGTATTGACCGGCTACGCGTGGCTCTCGTGACTTTCTCGGATGCATAGGATGCTGGAAAGGATGGGCCGTCGTGGCTGGCAAGGTGGCATAATGCAAGATGTGAAGGAGGATAGCCAGCATGCGGACGACATCGTTGCCCGCTTTGCGCCAACTGTACCTTACCACACGGACCATGCTGCCGTAGGGGAATCCAAGCGCCAAGAGCGCGTCCATGAGGCCTGGCCGTTGGCCAGACACATCGTGTACCATTTCCTGAAGATCGAACCACGTGGAAAAGAAGCCGCCGGACAGAATCTCTGGGAGACTCGAGCAGATGATGGAGATCGAGTTACCCAACAAGGACCATTGACAAGGGCTGGCCATGCTCGTTTTCGAATCGGTCCCGGATGGAAGTAAGCAGTGCCACCAACTTGTCTTGAACCTCACTTTCCTCCACTGTTTCTGTCTCAAAGAAGCAGTTCCTTTCCGCTTGCCTTTGCGACTTTGCTGATTTATCATGTCCATTTATGTGGAATGCGTAGCTCTGGATGCTGTATTTGCTCATGATTTCGTCAAAGTCCAGGGGTGGAGGGAGCAGGGGAGTGTCTGGCTCTCCTTTGCCTTGTTGCATGACTGGAGGGAGGAGCACAGCCACTCCGATTTCAGAGACTGCGGAAAGGTCACCGCCTGTACGTCCGCTGAATCCCTCTTGGCTTATGGCCACATAGGCCGTCTGTGGTGTATGCTGTTTCCGAAGGGCAGCCAGATCGGGGATAAGGTTTTCCCATAACACGCTGTGCTTTTTCTTACTGCACAGGAGATTCCCGTCGTACTTCATCTTGTCTGTGATGATGGTTCTGGTTCTTTCGTTGTGATTTTGTATTGGATGGAGAAGTAAATGAAGGTTTGAGGAAGCAGCTGGTGTTGAGCCAGTTTAAATATATGGGCAGGGAGGATGGTGGCAAACTTATGTGACCGGAGTAACAAGGTTGAGACTTTGGCAATGACATGAAAGCCTTAGTGTGGGGTAAATTCATATGCTCATACAGCAGAACTCGTTGTGTGACGGCTGCTACTAGCTCAGGTTTGGCTCTGCTGTCAACTCTCATCCTACCGTCGCCCAACCAGTCACTCGCTCCTTCCTCGTTCGACCACCAGATGGAGAAGCCGATATGCCAGTAGTCAAGGTATTAACGAAGAACCCAATCAAACCAGAGCAATCCACTGAGACTAAGATCAGGAGACTAGAGTCCTCATTCGTCTATGTCTACGTATACTGCAAGCGGCAGCTAGGAGAGCCTCAGATCGACGATCTCGTTCGACGCCCCGTCCCGTAAAAACGCTCGAACGGATATTGACTAGTAGCAATTTCCCGCAGAGACGTCACCCTTCGCGTGCCAATGACGGTGTGGCGCCGTAGTTGCCGACCTGCTTAGATACTTTGGGCAGTTTCACACGTGAGCATTAGTCTGTAGGGTATCGAAAATGGCAGTTTGCCTGCAACGCTGTGCTTTCACGTCACATCTGGCAAAAGAAGCGGCGCGGTGCCCCAACTTCGAGAGCACGAGCGTTCGCCCAGAAATGTGTAAGTCAATGGCGTGCGCAGAGGTGGAAATAACGGGCAGCGCCAAGCACTCGCATGCATATGGGTCTCCCCGGGATTTGTGCGTTTTGCTCGGCCCATTACCTACGCCTAGACAAGCACGATGTCGCCATTGCTTGGGGAAGCGATGCTAGCCAACCGGCAAGCAGAGGATGACAATACACATCATTTCCCATCCCGCGTCTTGGATGGGGTTTCGTGATGCCAAGCAAGCAGCCTGGTGGAGGAAACTACTCAGGAAGAGACTTGGCAAATGGACCGTTCAAAACCTGGATGAAGGACTTTCTGGTGATCTCTATATAAGCAGCTGGCGTCTAGCAGACCTTTTCAGTCCATAGATACACAATCTATTTTTCTGTCGTGGTGGACAGTCAACGTCCGAAACGGGTCCTCACCATGTCTGCGAAGCAGCAACCGGCTATTACGATCTCGCCAGCCACGTCCAGCCAGCCTCTGGACCGGGCCAGCATACAATCCAAGGGAGGAGTCGACGAAAGCGTTCATGACTTGGCTCGTGAAACAGCTCCAGCACTGGCTGTGCAAGAGAGCCAGCGCATGGAATCCGCACTGGGCGATGCCATCCTGCGCTTTCTCCGAATTCGAAGAGGGCCAAAGGGCGAACAATACGATCTGGACGCTGTGCGTGCCGTCTTTAACCCGGTCACTCGTGTTTTGAAACCCGTCATCTCTCCAGCCTGCCATCTTTCCAACTATCCCGTGTAATGGCCCGCTAACCGAACCTAGATTGCCACACAGCCCAGCATCTGGGATTCCGACAACATTGAAGAATACAGGAAGCTCTATATCCATCCAAAATGGGAGAACAAACGTGCTTTCGACCCGAGCTTCCGCTGGACCTGGAGGGAAGAGCGATCAGTGCGACGCAAGGTAGACTGGAAGATCATGGTAGGGAAACCTGTGTGAAAGAGAGAGGGAGAGAGGAGGGGGGGAGAAAAAGAAGAAGATACTGACAGCTCTTTAGATCTGGGCTTGTGTCATGTTTACAGCGCTCAACATCGATCGCGGAAATATTTCCAACGCCGTCTCGGATGACATGCTTGACGATCTCGGCCTCACAACAGCTGACTATGTTGGTCGTTCCCTCCCAGCCGTATCCCTTAAGCTCGAGCGCTGACAGAAAGATAGAACATTGGGAAAACCATCTCTCGGGTTGGCTTTCTGGTTGCCGAGCTTCCATCCCAGCTGATTTCCAAACGGTACGTTGCTGTCCCGGCGTGCCGAATTTCTCAGAGAGCCCTCGTTGATGTTTCTAGAATTGGTCCGGACCTCTGGATTCAAACTCAGATCTGCATTTTCAGCTTCATATCGGCTATGCAGTTCTTCCTCAACGGCCGAGCTTCGTTTATGGCCACAAGATATCTGATGTAAGATATTTGACCCCCGACACTATTCGCATGCTAAATACCCAGTGCTACTTTCCAAGGAGGCTTCATCCCGTGAGTTTTTCCATGCTCGACACGCTTGGCCTGCCCACTGATATGTGACAGCGACATGATTCTCTATCTCAGCTACTGGTACACTGGCACAGCAGTGGGTGATCTCCATGTCCACAGCGCATTCCACATTCGCTGACTCCCACAGCTTCCTATCAGATTGGCTTGGTTTTGGCTGTCTTCCCAGATAGGTGAGCATCTTTGCTCTTTGGATTTTGGCAGCACATTCTAACTTCTCCGACTAGCCGATATCGGTGTTGGCTTTGCTTCCGTTGGTCTTTTGTCGATGCGAGGGATTCTCAACAGAGAAGGCTGGAGATGGCTGTTCCTGATTCAGTGAGTCGAGGCGGTCTGAACACGCTGCGTGATTTTGGCTGACACTTTCAGAGGCGCTTTCACTTGTAAGCGGAACGGAACATGCATTACAATGAAAGTGCTAACTGTGCTACAGTCGCGATCGGCTTGGCTTCCTTCTTGCTGATGCCGCAGTGCCCTTCGAAGACGAAGAGCTGGTGGAACAAAAGGGGGCATTTTGCCGAGAAGGAGGAGAAGATCATTGTCAATTCCGGTAGGGTCGCCTGGCCAATCGATGCTCCATCATTTTGCGGCCCCTGACGCTGTCTTTTTCCAGTTATCCGAGACGACCCTCAAAAGGGAGGCATGCACAATCGGCAGGGCCTCTCCGTCAGGCAGATTTGGGAGTGCTCCAAAGACTATGACATGTGGCCACTATACGCTTTGGGGCTGCTGTTTGGTCTGCCGAAATACCCCGTCGACCAATACCTGACCATCTCCTTCCGCAGACTGGGATTCAACGTGATCCAGACCAACCTGCTCTCGATTCCCAACATTATCGGCTCCAGCATAACGATGCTGCTCATCACAGCGTTCAGCGAGTCTGTGAACAACAGAAGCTTTGTGTCCATGGCCGAAGACGCCTGGCTGCTGCCCTGCTTTATTGCACTCATTGCACTGCCTGACCCCATCGGTGCCTGGTCGTATTTTGCCATTGCAACGGTCTTGCTTTCGTTTCCATAGTACGTGCGCAACACTAATGGGATATGACAAACTTTGTTAACAGCTGGTCTCAGCACACATCCCATCCAGGTGGCCTGGACGAGCCGGAATGCAGGTTCCGTCCAGAACAGGACAGTTTCTGCTTCGTAAGTCTGATTTCACCCCATTTCAGGCCCCCTGTTCTTGGACTGACAGATTTTTTTTTTGCAGCCTCTACAACATGTTTGTCCAGGTCAGTGGGATGATCGGAGCAAACAGTGAGTCAGCCCTCCTTTGGCAATGCTCGTTCATCTACCTTACCAAAATTCACAATCCAGTTTACCAATCCGGCGATTCCCCGCGCTACTTCAAGGCAAACAAGGGTCTTTTGGTGATCTGTTTCTGGATGTGTGTAAGTTGACCTCTGCCCTGGTTTTCCACATGGTGTATGAGCGGCATCTCACTGTCTAATGTCTGATACAGTTTGTTCAATATCCTGGCACATACTTTTACTATCGTTGGAGAAACAATTCCAAGGCCAAGAAATGGGATGCTCTGACTGTAGAGGAGCAGCTCCACTACAGGAGAACCACAACCGACGAAGGCAATAAGCGGTACGTGTTCTTCTGTTTCCATCCGATCGAGGCTATGTTGGCTTACTCTCCCGGTAGACTCGATTTCCGCTTCACGACTTGAGATCTTGCCTCTCTGTTGCAACGGCCGAGAACAAAATGAATATCAACGACGCTGCTGTAGTTCAATGTTATCTTGTATACAGACCAGGCTACAAAATGCATAGTTTCACCCACTTCCTTACAGATTCACATCCTTCTAGTTCTCATTTGCGATAACAGGCTGTGACAAAGTACATAAACACCAGATCAGCAGTATATAGAGTCTCCACGCAGCAATGGGGAGCTAAGCATCTCCAGACACACCAGACTACATGGTGTCTACTAAACATCATTGGCTATTCATCGTACATTGGTGTAATGCCAATACTGTGCTCGCTGCCACGGAAGGTGTGTATGCTGGTAATACACCTGTGCGCTGGTTACGCACTTCCTGTTGATTCCCGGCAGCCTGATAGTCATGTTGCCTCACTTATCTGTCTTCCTGCAACCTGGGCATAAAGAAAGCAAAAGGGGGTGGATAGTTGAAGAAGACTGTAGATCAGAATAAAATTCCCACGACAAACCCTAAGAGAAGCCAAACCCTAAAGATTTATTGACACTGCTTGTGCTTGTTTATGTCACTCGCGAAAAGATGTGGCAAAGGGAGGCTGCATGTGACGTTCAATGCTGGCCCACGTGCTTGACATATTTTCCTGGTAGAATGAATAGACTTTATTATCGTAGCATTTCCTCTTTCCTAAATAATATTTCTAATCTATGTAATTGTTTATTGCTGTGTCTTTGGGTGGTTTCTCTACTCCTAAACATCAACGTATCTTACAACTGGAAACTTTGAGCGTCGAGGAACATAAGGACGAGACAAAGGGACAAGACAAGAACGAGATTAAAGAGTAAGACAAAAAGGACCAGACAAAAGGGGCGGAAAAACAGCCTCCCCCCAAAAAGAACAACAATAAATATGGAAAATTTCTTGAATCGACTTCGACGTCGATTCCGACCCCGAACACAACAGGACACAGGCGGTCGAGATGCCAGCAAGAACAACACTATCGCGCGGCAATCAATTCTGCCTCCACCATACAGCCTCCAGGATGCAGGTGCAGCCAGCAGTTCCCAACAGATGATTGTGGTTGGGCTGTCGGAGACGGCAAATGCCATTGTCACTGCCCTAAACGCCGTCGCTCTCGCTGTGCATCCGTCACAGGCATCGACGGTGGTTGATTTCGCGGCTGACTCTATGTGTTTTTACGTCGAGGCCATAGGCAACACTCCCCAAAGAAAGAAGGCATCTGCCGTGGCAGCAGTCATAGCGACGGCCGTTGCTACCGGGATCAACACAGTTGCTGCGATGCAGCCCGACTGCTCCCCATCTACCTGGAGCATTGCAAAGCTTTCGTTCCATACCAGCTTTGCCGATGCCATGGAAAATGCGCCCAAAGGCTGTGATTCATACATCTCCGGTCCCCTAAGCAAGGTTCAAGCGAATGCAATCGATGCCGTTGGTCGTGTATCACTGGCGAACCGCAAGACCGTTGCTCTCGCTTTCAACACAGCCATGGCCGAGCTGGGCCCAGCCATTGCGAACGCAACCCCAAGATCTAAACACTATATTCTCCGAGAATATAAGGCATACATCCGCGAGACAGGACGGCAGGCTGTTAAGCTTGCTAGGAAGAAACAAAAATAATGAGTCGGGGCGAGTCGGCCACGAGACCCAACACGTGCGAAGAGCCTGAGAGGTGAAGGTCTGGAAGGTTTCAGGGATGTTTTTTCCTGTAGTTTAGTTTCTCTTTACAATTCATGAACCGTTGACTTCAAGAGCCCGACGTCTAACAAGGACTCACCTATCGCCTATCTCCATATAAGTGCCCTTATCAATAGATGTCCCGCTAGATGCTTGACGAGACATGCTCTCTTCAAACTGTGAAGCAACAAGCTACTTACCATAACTGCAAATTCTATGCATTAGATATGCTGGATCATGGTCAGTGGCATGGTAATCGTTTTTGTTAGTCAACCATACTTCTTCCTCGGGTCTAACCAACGTATGCAGCAGTTCATCACGGATTGGTAGCGAGGAGAAAACAATCGGACAGCCACCGCCGAGCATCTCGGCAAACATGGTTTTCATTCACCTCCCAGACAATAACGATAGTAACACAACAACACAGCCTAGGTATATCTAATTTCCCCCGGAGGGGACACGCTGGCGAATGCTGGCCGCATCGGCGGCCTCTGAGCTGCGACCCGAAGACTCGGCCTCGTGGTCTGAAGCGGGGGGGGGAGGGGGAGGGCCGGCTCGCTCTGGCCGGGATTGTTCACGGGCCTCAGCTCAATGTTCTGGCCCGGCTCGTTGGCGGGGCCCGACTCGGCGTCTTTGTTTTCCGGACCGCCGTCGGCTACCCGCTTGGCCTGCTTGTTGCGCCGGACCAAGAAGAACACGAGGATCCCCCACAAAACGGAGGCAACGCCGGCACCGGCCGCGATCATCGTCCCGATCATGGTCTTTGTGACCGCGGGACCTTCCGTGCACTGAGGGCACGGGGGGGAGGAGGGGCACGCCGGGCATGACGGGCACGGCGGCAGGTCGATGTTCACGACCGGGGGAACAGGATTAACGTCCGGCACATTGGCCGGCGCCACCACACACACACACACAAGGCGGGAAAGACGGGGCACCCAGGGCCCAGATCGTCGTCGTCGTCGTCGCCATCGTCGTCGTCGCCACCGCTGCCGTCATTGTCGTTGGATGGTACGGAACCTGCTCTCTGTGGTCAATATGTTAGTGTGGTTGCATCAATTCAAATCTTCTATCCATGTCTACGGAGGGGAGGAGGGCTTTTGTATATGTCTATTGATACATCTTCTGGTTATCTTCGATCGTTCTTTCCGTTTTGTACCTGCTAACCTATTTACGAGCACCGACTATCTTCGACCGTTCCTGCTATTTTGTATCTGCCAACCTATTTACCACCTCCATCTCTCCTTCCATCTTAAGTATGCTAGTACGGTTGTGTAAATTTATGTAGGATGAATTACAAGAAAGAAGACCAAGGTAAGAACGCTCTTGCCTTTACTCGAATCATAATTTTATGTTAACCGGTTTGTTGTTTCCTATGTGAGACTTTGTCTAAAACGGAAAGAACCTAAGATGGAAATCAAAAACATTAGAGATGAGTAGGAAGATGAAGTATAAAAGAATACAATAAGTTTGTGGACATAAAAACGTCAAGGACTATCAAAGACGATCAGTACAGATATCTTTAAGAGACACATACCTAATCCCCCTCTCGGCATGAATGCCAGATTTTGAATTTCACATCTACACTAACATAATAAAAACGGAAGGAAAGACAGGAGAGTTTAGTAGGTTAAAAAACGCAAAAACGGAAAGAACGACTAAAGATAATCAGGGCACGTAAATGGAATGGCAGATGCAAAACGGCAAGAACGATCGAAGAAAATCCGTAATACACGTATCTTCGAGAGACACACAGAAAACCCTTTTTCTTCGTACAGAATGATGGTTTGAAAAATAATTTCTCAAGCGAAAACAAAAAGAGTTCTTGCCTTATTCTTCTTGTTGGGGATTTCTCCCCCTCTTTTGTTCCTTCCCTCCCCATCCTTTCCTTCTTTCCTTCCTCCACCCCTTCTCTTTCCTTCCCCCTCCTCCTCTCCTTCCATCACTCCCCATCTCTTCTTCCTTTTCTTTCCCTCTTTCCTTCCTTTCCTCCCCATCTCCCCTTCTACAAGGACCAAGAAATCTGTCCTAAAAGATTTCCTCGTCACATTTTTTTTTTTCAATGCTTCTTCTTCCTTCATTCTTCCTTCAAACACTTTTCATCCCACCTAAACAAAATCAAGACAAAACCAGTGCCATTTGCACTCACGCAATCGTTTTCTATCTTCAAGAAGAAAAAGGTAATTTATAACTTTCCGTTCCATCATGCTTTAGTTTGCGTGTTGTACTGACAAGATCAAAGGACAGAAGAGAACCTCATATCATGTTCTCGACAAAAAAGCACTTCTGCCAGAGACAGACAAAGTCAACCTATGCCCACAAAATCCATGAGCTTAAGGCAATGTTCTACACCGCCTACTTACGGTTGTTTTCCGATGCCTCGTTCTATTCCTTCACCACTGTCGATACTCGGTCATGCGGCTTGATGTGTACACGATAAACTCATTTTCGATAATCCCATTTTCGACATATACTGTGCCACATTATCTTGTGGCATCCATCAAACTTTGAATACTCGGCCAGATCTCATGCTGAGCTATATCATTTTGATAAACATCTCAAAAATAGTCGACACCTTTTGAAAAACTTCGACTCGACTATTCGTCTGCCTCGTCAAATGTTGTCAGGTCAGTCCCTTGCTTCTGTGATGTCAATATGTTATGTGTGGTACCACTCTCCTTCTTTCTCTTCTTTCACAAGCGACATGCTTGCTTTACGAATTCATTTCTTCTATTCATTTTCCTCTCTTCTACTCCCACTTCATTTCTACGGGGAATGGACAATACGAAAGGAGCCGGCTTTACATCTCGTTATCGGTGAGTACTTATTGTTAGACCCCCCAAACAACTAGTACTTGAATTGAAATTAACTCGACAATAGTTCATTTCAGATGCCAACCTTTTAAAAAAATCCTTCGACAAGGCTTCGCATTGAAAACTTGACGGCATTGTGGAACCCGGGTCTCCCCGACGGAGATGTAGCGGCAGATGGATAATGCTCTACCTGATCCGGCGATGCCAAACGTGTGGAAGAGACCAATGTTGGCCCGCTCGGACAAACGATGGATCCCAGCTCCGAAGACCCCCGCTAAAGGTGCGAGGTGTTCGTTCGGATTATGGCTACCACAACCTGAACCTACCAGCGTTGCGAAACCCGGTGCCGTTGAACCCGGTAGGCGGCTAGCTCCCAGCCGGAGACGCCCCGTGTTATGCATCCTTTCTCCGATCGCGTCTCAATTCCTGAGCTGTCGGGGGTTTCGGCAACTATTTGCTTGATACGGAGAGTAGTTTCTGAGCCTTCAGAACCTTGAAGGACAAGCCTTGCCCTGCTCTGGCGGTTGGCATACATCAGCTGCTATGAAGATCAGATTAAGCTCTCGAAAGATGTTGCACATCGCCATCCGGTGCACGGGGCCTGGCATGTCTGCAATGCCATCAAACATTATGCTGCTTCATCCGAGAATTGTTTTTGGCTGGGAACTAGAACAAGTCAGACATGTGGAAAGAAGCCATGGGCGTCAGGTTAAGATGGGAGGTCACCAGAAGCTGCCCGCATATTGAGCACAACCATCAGGTCGCGTTCCAACAGCCATGACATGAGTAGAAAATTTTACTGGAGTTGGAGAAAGGTCTCTCATAAAAGGAAATCAAGCAAGAGAGAAACGGATTGCCAAAATTACAATACAGGTTTTCGTTCCTACGATAAAATAATGCTCTGTTGTTAGTGCGGCGCCGAAAGAAACCGGATGACCCTCAGTCTTGCTATTCTTGGAACGGGTTGGGTGGATTAGAAACAGAAGGTTGTTTTAGTTTCGACGTCGCAGATCCCTCCTCCCTTCAGATCGTTGCACGTTTCAACAGCACATCTTACAGACATCACCTATTCATCCGTGCAAGTCGCCTCCAGCAATGGATTCTCGAATGCATTGGAACACCAAAGAAGCGACGTCTCTGTGTGCTTCTGCTTTCTGGGCATTGTCCGACATTTCCGCGCCGGGCCAAGACTCGGTCGCAGGAGTCAGTGTGGGGGAGCAGGAGCCACATCGCTGTGGTTGGCGGCGAGACAATCCAGCCGACGCGGCATGGACCATGCCACCTCTCCGATTCTGAGCTGACCGCTGGACGCATTTCATATATTGGCACGGCTCGCTTCAGGTGGCACGAACCGAGCTGCGGTGCTGTGTGTGTAATCTGGGCGCGAAGGGGGGGTGAAATACGTGTACCAGTCAGGTAGGATGCGCAGCAGTATTATTACATGCAAGCCCGTCACAGCCCCGACGCCGTGTTTGGCTCCGCTGCGGTAACACATGGGCAAGCCCGCAGCTGCAAGAGGATGTCACACAGCTCCTGTGCCCAGCCAGCTTTCGACGTGGCCAGTATCAACTTTACGGCGTAAGAATGCGTCCAACCAAAGCCTGGCCACTGGAAGAGGGGGGGGGTAGAGGGCGATAGAGGGGTAGAGAGGGGTGCCGGACCATTTTGGGCTTGCTTGGGGTGTGAACAAGGATATGCCCGACAGGACGCTTGAACCCCAAGATGAGGACAGACCCACAGGGTGAGCTACAGGGAGCATGAACCAGAGCTTGCGCCGCTGGTTTCCCGCGGCAGGACTCCACGGCCATGGCGTATTGCGACCTTGGACCTCTGTGCCGGTCGGGGTCGAAAATCTTCCACCAGCGGCTGCGCCTGTTGTGCATCCCTTGCAGCCGTGTTATCTCGGCCAGACGGCATGACTCTCTTTCTGCTGGGAGAAGAGCTCGGGCAGAAGAAGCGGTGTAGGTATTAGCGATATGCAAGAGACCCCTCGCGTACGAGTATGCATATATCCCGCAGGGTCTCTCTCCCTTCCTGTAACGAAGAGCATTTAGCATTTAGCATTTAGCATTTACGATTAGTAAACGGCACGACCAGCCCCTCCCTCTCTCGCTCTCTCTTTTACGCCTCTCCTACAGCCCACTGTACGAGTAATACAACCCTTTTCTCCCCTTCGCCCCCCCCCCCCCCCGGTCCCCTCCCCTGCGGCAAGAGATACGAGTCCCCATGCTGATACTCGTATTTTTTACGTCGCAGACAAACCACGTGATATTCTCCACAGCGTAGTCGTCGGGATTTCTTGTACTGTTGTTGTGAATCACGCCCGCGGGCGCGTTAAGGCTGAGTGGCTCCATTTCTAGCCGCTGCCCAGGGCTTACGACCGGGAAGTCAATGTTGAAAAAAAAAAAAAAAACACGCTTCGCCTGCTTTCCCTCTTGAGCGATCCGCCAGAACCAGAAACCAAACAGCAAACAAAACTTCATTCTACCATCTCCTCCTCCTCTTCTCTCCCCCTTTCTCTTCTTCTCTTCTCCCCCCTTCTCTCTTCTGCCACTTTCCCCTCCTCCTCCCCCTCTCCACCCTCCACCCTCCACCCTCTACCCTCCACCCTCGCCGCCTGTCTGCCACGATGTCAAATCAGCCAAGCGAGTCAGGGTCCGCGTCCGGACCTTCTGGGTGGGAAGACGAAGATGTGAGTTCCCCCAACGGCAAGCCGCCCACCAAAAGGGGCCTTTCCCTCCTCCCGTCCCCTCTCCCTCCCCTTTCTCCCTCCCACTCCACCCCCTCTCTCTCGCTGTTCCGCCACAGCCGCAGCCTTTATGTTCTCTTCAACGGGATATAGCAAAATCTTAACCAGTTCGTCCTTGGGGTGGTCCGTTTTTTTTTTAGCTCGAGCGTCTGCGGCAATGTAGCATGATTGCCTTCAACTCTGTCGGGTCGGAAGAAGAGCGACTGATCTACGAAGAGCTGCGGGCCAAGCACAGGGCGCTGGAGCAGCAGCGGCGCAGTCTCAACCTGCCCGGCAGCGGCAGCGGCAGCGGCAGCGGCAGCGGCAGCGGCAGCAGCAGTAGCGCTGCCCCCCCCGCCGGTGCCGCCACTGCAGCCTCTGCGTCCATGTCATCGCCGCCAGTGCCGGGGTCGGTGCCAGTGCCAGTACCAGTGCCGGTGCCGGTGCCGGCATCCATGTCCATGGCTGCTGGCTCGCAGCCGCCCTTGGCCAGACCACAGCCGTCTCTGGCTGGGCCGGTCCTGGCTGGGTCATCCCTGGCTGCGCCACCGCCGCCGCCGCCGCCGTCTCAGCTTGTCTCACAGCAGCAGCAGCAGCAACTGCTGCTGCAGCAACAGTTGCTGTCCCAGCCGGGCTTGCCGTCGGGCCACCTCCAGGCGGGCCTGCAGCCTGTCGCCAGCGCGTCCCTCCTCGGCTCCCGGCCTGGTGCTGGTGCTGGTGCTGGTGCTGGTGCTGGCATCGGCCCTGGAGCCGTCGTCTCTGCCTCTGCGCTTGCGCCTGGGCTTGCGCCTGCGTCTGCGCCTGCGTCTGCATCTGCCTTCCAGCCAGCCGCGTTTCAGGTGCCCACCACGTCGTTTCTCGGCAGCTCTGGCATCATTGCGCAGGGCCCGGTCGACGAGAGCCTGTCGGACTACTACATGCGCCTGCAGCGGCTCGAAGAGATGGGCAAGGAGCGGTTAAAGCAGGCAAGAGAAGCACAGGAGTCGGCGTCGAGCTGATTTGGGAAGGGGGGGGACGACACACACACAAAGAGGGGCGAAAAACGGGAACGGCTTTTGGGACTATTCATCTTGGGATTTCATCATTTTTTTTTTTCTTTTTTACTTTTGGACTGGGACTGGAGACTTGTTTTTTCTTTATTGTTTTTCTTTTCCTCCTTTCTTCTCCCCCATCTTCTAGGGCAGCAGGGTTTCGAGACAGACGCGGTGGCATGCGGCGTGCGTCTTGTTCTCATGGGTTTCTTTCCATTCTCTCTCCTTTCTCTTTTCTTCTTTAGCTACTTCCTGCTCTATGGTGTCTTACTCTTTTCCCTTTTACATTCCTTTCCTTAGGTAGCTTTTCTCTTTTTTTTTTTTTCCGCCAACGCCGTTTGCTGGCCGTCTATGAGTACGGGAGTTTTCTTTTTTTTTTTTGCTTGTCCTGTCTGCCGCCTTGGGACATTTCCCCTCCTCTCTTTTTTTTCCCACCCCTCCCCCCCCCCCTTTCGCCCGACTCAGTCGCCGTCCCGCTATCGACAACCGCGGGGGTCCCTTTTGGGGGAAGGGAGGGGGAAGAGGAGGGGGGGGGGTGGATTACATTTGCCGCCCCAAGCGAATGTGCCTGAGGAGAATGGCAACTTGGGAAAAAGATGGGTGCCGAAACAGGGCTGCCTGATACACTATTTTTTTTTTGTTCACAGATAGGGATGCTTCTGGTGACTGGAACCAGAGCCGAAATTTGTCGTCTTTTATTTTTTGTTGTTGCTTTTTTTGTTCTTTTTTTCACCCCACGGAAGCTGCTCACTGCGTCATACATACGCGTTCCGTGAATTGCCGCTCCGCCACCGGAAGTGCGAGCATAGATAAGGACACTATTTAGACACATTATTTGTGCAAGCACAAATTTGCTTGTCTGCAGAGACGCGTCTAGCTGAGAGAGAGATTCGCCCCCAGCTGAGATATTCGCCTCCCCCCTCCTCGCCCCCTCCTCTCTCAGCCGGGGTTTTCATTCGACCAACAAATGAAAGGGGGAGGGGAGAGAGATGAAATTTTTTTTCTTTTTCAGCAGAAAATCCTGGCAGAACGAAACAGGTTTGATCCCTCGAGGACAAAATAGCCCAGGGTAAAAGAACAAGGCCAAAACGAAACGCCGTTCAATTTCTCTCCCCCCCCGGGAAGACGCGAGTCCCCGAAACGACGGCGACCTTGCCAGCTTGGGGCTAGCAGGCCCACAGGAGGATCCCTCCTTCCCCCCCCCAGCGAAGCGGTGTTAGCGGGAGCGCCCGCCCTAGGGTCCTCTGGGCTTGGGGGGGGAGGGGAGGGGACCCTCTGGTCCCGGCACAGAAGCGTCAGTGGCCTTGCAATAAAGATAGCTACTCGTAGTAGCGTGCCCTCTGGGTCGCGCTCCCTACAACGTTGAAAAACGTAAAAAAGGTAACATGGCCCACGCAACCATCCTCCCCCCCCCCCCATGCACGGTCGAGGCAGGTCTTTTTCCGGTTTCCGCTGTCCCGCTTCCTCCACAGTGGCACGCCAGACAGCTGGCGCGTCGGCAGACCGGTGCATCGACACACCGACAGACCGGCACACTTGCACACCGGTGCGCTGGTATAATGGCGCACTGGCGCACTGGCGCACACCGGCCTGCAGGGCCTGCAGGGCCTGCAGGCGGGCACACCACACCACACCACACCGCCACGCCATTGCATGCCACCGCATGTCACCGTATGCCGCCGTATGCCGCCGTATGCCACCGCAACCAAGCCGACTGGCGAAAAGAGACCGAATGCCCTCATGGCAGCAGGTCGGCAATGCCCAGGTCGTGTTTGCGTCGCCGCACCTCGTCGATGGCGCCGGCGGGGTCGGTGACGCCCGGGTTGCGCAGCTGCCAGGCCATGCACACGTCCATGGCGGCGGCCATCCACTTGCCGGGCTTGATGTCCAGGGCCTGGGCGACCTGCTTGCCGTCGAGCAGGCGCTTGATGTGGGGGGCGTCGAGCACGTCAAGCGTCTCGAGGTGGTCGAGGAAGGTTTGCCAGGCGCGGAGGGTGGTGTCACGGCTGGCAGATCCACCAGCCCCCTCCTGCACCTCCCACAGCAGCGCAAACAGCACCTGCAGCCGCCAGCTGCTGCCGCGGGCGTCCCAGGCGCGGATGGCCATGCCGAAGCGGTCGCGCTCGTGCATGCAGGGCAGGCCGTCGACGACGGCCTGCTTGAGCGCGAGGATCTCGGCGCGGTGGCGGTGCGCGCCCGTGACGACGTCGCAGAGCTTGTTGGGGGCGCGGACGCCTTCACGGACAGCCAGCGTCGGTAGGGGCGGGGGCGGTTTGCCGCTGGCGCCCTTTTTGGCGAGTGGTGGCTCCGGCTCCGGCTCACTCACCCTCTCCCACGGCACGACTGCCGCCAGCATCCAGGCAAAGTAAGCCGCCTCGTCGGTGCGCACCAGCACGTCGTAGATGGACCCGGGCGTCTGGCTGGCGGCCAGGTGGTCGAGGCACGCGTAGACGGCGGACCAGCCGGCCAGGTCGGGCGTCGGCCGGCTGGGCGGCGCCGCGGGATCGGAAAAGATGGCACCGTAGAGGCCCAGGCGGTCGATGAGGGCGAGAGCGTCGCGGGGGTGTTGTCCTGTGGTTGGCAGTGGTCAGTCAGTCAGTGGCTAGTGGCTAGTGGTTAAAGGCTGACCCACCCTTGAGCATCTTCTCGACCTCGGTGCCGACGCGCTCGCGGCTGATCTTGAGGCGCAGGGCGTCGAGCACGCGGGGGTCGGCCATGACGGCCTCGACGTCGCCGTCAATGGTGAACTGGAGGCGGCTGGCGAAGCGGACGAGGCGCAGCACGCGCAGGGGGTCGTCGGTGAAAGTCTGCAGCGGGGGCAGCGGGGTGGCGATGCGGTGGGCGGCGAGGTCGGCGAGGCCGCGGCCGGTCAGGTCCTCGATGGCGCCCGTGTGCAGGTTGTAAAAGAGGGCGTTGACGGTGGCGTCGCGGCGCAGCGCGTCCTCCTCGGCCGAGCCAAAGGCCACCTGCGGGTTGCGGCTGTCGGCCGCGTACGTCTCGCGCCGCAGGTTGACAAAGTCCACCTCGAGCCCCAGGATCCGCACCGTCGCCGTCTCCAGGTGCTTGCTCTTGTCCGGGTTCGCCGCCACTTTGTGCAGGCTGCCCACGTCGCCCGCCCCCAGCCCGTGCCGCCCCGCCCGCCCGGCGTCCTCGCAGAACGCCTGCATCTGCACCGCAAACGCATATCCCGTCATCCGGTCAATCGCCGTGTCAATGTCGTGGCTCGCCGTCCCCAGCAGCTTGTCCCGCACCCATCCCCCCGCCCACCGCAGCACCAGCGGCTCCCTCGCCTCCCCCGCCTCTGCCCCGGCGTCCACATATGCCGCCACGTCCAGCAGCAGGCTCTTGAGCTGCTGCTCGCGCGGTGTCAGCTCAATCTGCGGCGCCGCTGGCGTTGTCTTCGGCGTCGTCGTCGTCGTCGGCACCGTCGTCGTCGTCACCATGGCTCTCCTCTTGATATTATACTCTGGGGTGCCGCTGCGGTCAAGAGGTCTCTTCATGGAGGCCAGACAGAACTGCTGCACATGCGCAGGAACCGCCACCGCCGCTCTTAGAAACAGGATCGGACGCAGAACAGGCCGTAGAGCACACCGCAGCATGAGTCGGAACCCAACAGCAACACTCGTCACCTTGGCTGAGATTTTTGTAGAAGTGGTCCAAAGCGGCAAGAGCCCCACTTGTCAACTAAGGTATTATGAGCACAAATCGAGTTCTGGACGTTGCACGTGACGAGCAGAAGCTACGGACAAGACACGAGCGACGACACCACTTTCTCTTCTTGAATGTATGAGATAATCAATAAAGGGTATATGCCAGAGTATACGGAGAACATGTGTGGGCGCATTACGAGTCCATAGGCCGCTTCTTGCCGCTTCTAACCAGTTATCTTCCCATGCCGAAACAAAATCAAGCGTAAAACCAAAGGAGAAAATAACCAAAAAAAAGACAAAAAAAGAAAACAAAATGGAGCCGTAGTCGTGTCTTGCATTCGTCGAGTTTTTTTTTTCCTCTCTTGCCAATCATGGCAGCGGCATGGTCTTGTCCGCGGCTGGGGACTCGGGAACGGCCGCGAGCGTCTCTTGCTTGTCCTGCTTTTCTTGTTGCTTTTCTTGCCGCTTTTCTGGCTGCTTTTCTGGCTGCTTTTCCTGTTGCTTGTCCTGCTGCTGCTGCGGCGCCTCTGCCGGGCTGCTGCTACTGTCTTTGTCGGGAACCGTCGGCGTGACCGGTGCCGATCCCCCCCCTCCCCACGTGTCGTGCTCCTCGTCCAGATTCCGCACGGGGATCTCGGGCGGCATCTGCTCGCGCGGCGACAGCAGGCTGGTGGGCGTGGTGGCCATGATGATGGATGTCTTGTCGCCGCTGCCGCTCTCGCCCGTCATCACCGACGACAGCGACATGCGCGGGCTCTGCAGGCCGCCCAGCGAGATCTCGGACGTGGTGCTGCTCATGGTGTTGCGGTTGCTCCGACCCCGGCCGCTGCCGAGAAGGCTCCAGCCTGTGGAGCTGTTGGTGTTGGCGCCGCTCCCATTGCCGCTGCCGCTCCCGTTGCTGGCAACGCTGGCTGCGCCCCCTGACGTCCGCCCCCATCCAGCGGCCTTGCGCTTCTCGCCCGCCCACGACGCCCAGCTGCTCATGTAGGCGGTGGCTCGCGCGCCGGCCGACTGGACAGTGTGCTGGGCCTTGTTGGACAGGTCGACGGCCGAGGACGACTTGCGCTCGTGTTGGCCGCTGCCGTTGCTGTTTCCGTGGCCGTTGCCGTGGCCGTTGGCATGGGAGAACTCGTCATCCCCGTCTCCCGCAGACGTCTTCTCGTGGTGGTGCTGCTGGTGGTGGTGCTGCCGGGCCTCCTCGGCCTTTCTCCGCTGGGACTCGCGCAGGGCCTCCATGTCAGCGTAGAACTTGTTGAAGAGGGTGGAGGCCTTTTCGCGGCCGGCGGCGAGGTTGCGGCCCAGCACCTCGCGGCCCTGGGTGAAGCGCTCGTCCAGGTGGAGGTCCTGGACCTGCTGGGCGATGCGGCGCTGGACGTCGTCGATGGAGAGGCCGCCGGCGCAGGGGTGGCGCGGCTCGACAAACTCAAACAGGTGCGAGTCCGTGTTGGCCTGCCACAGCTGGCAGTTCTCGGTGCGCGTGGTCCAGTACTCGACAAACTCGCTGCCAAAGTCGGCCGCCGGGTCGCCCTCGATGTGCGGCAGCGGCGGCTGGTTGACGCGGCCGGTGCGCGGGTTGACGCGGGTCACGTAGCCGTGGTATTTGACGGCAGACAGGAACGACAGCAGGTACTCCTCAAACTGCAGCCGGATAAACTCCTCGCTGCCGACGTAGCCCATCGTCTTGGGCCGCCCCGGGTTGGCGTCGTCCCAGGTGTCGTTGACCTCTTGGGTGATAAAGTCGATCCAGCGGCGGTCGGGCACCGACAGCTGCAGCGCCGCGCGCAGCGACGTCGACGTGATGTTGACCGTCTTCTCGTCGAGGTTGATGAGGATGTCGCTGTAGCGGTCGCGCTGCTGCAGCAGCAGCGAGTTGGTGCTGCCGACAATGTACGACTTGGTGCCAAAGTCGGCCAGCACGTCCAGCTGCTGCAGCGGCGTGTAGGGGCCAAACAGGCTGCCCTTGCCAAAGATCTGCAGCGGCAGGCCCATGTAGGCCAGCAGCGAGTTGCGGTCGCTCGTGCGCAGGCTGGCCGGCTGCTTCAGCTTCTGCGCGTAGGTGTCGAGCTCGACGCCCGCGCAGTCCTGCAGGTTGCGCAGCAGGCCGGGAATCAGCGACACGAGCGAGAACTGCATCATGCAGAGGCGCTCGCAGCGGGAGCCGAAGAAGAGCATCTGCGTCAGAAGATGGTCAGAGGATGGTCGAAGATGGTCCTCGTCGGGGTAGGTGGAAAAGGGGGGGAAGGCGAAAGGGGGGAAGCGAAAGGGGGGAAGCGAAAGGGGGGAAGCGAAAGGGAGGAAGCGAAAGCGGGAAAACGAAAGGGGAGCTCACCTTGGGCTGCAGCAGACAACACTTGAGCAGCACCAGCGTCTGCCAGCGGAACTCGTGCACGAGCTCGCGCAGGCTCATGCCCAGGTACTGGTCGCGGTCCTCCTCGTCGGCCGCGTGGGCGCCGCCGCCGCCCAGGGCACCGCGGGCCTTTTCCTCGGCCAGCGCCTCCTGGAAGCGGCGCAGAATGTCGACGTCGGAAAACTCGCGCTGGTCGAACCAGGCCTTGGTGACGACGTTGAGGCGCTCGCGCAGCATGCCAAAGAACTGCGGCGAGTCGGCGATGATGACCACGGCCTTTTGCACGGTGGAGCGGGTGACGTCGGGGGGGCGGTTGAGCAGCTGGGCCGCGTCCATCTGCCGCGTGCAGGAGATACCAAAGAGGGAGGTGGTGCCGGTGCCGGTGGTACCGGTGCCGCCATTGTCGGTAGCAGCCTCTGTCTCTCCCCCTCCTCCTTCCTCTCCTCCCTCTCCTCCCTGCCCTCCCCCCCGCAGCAGCGTAAAGTACGAAAAGTCCTCGGTCGACGCGTGCGCGCCGTCCGTCAGCGCCATGAACGGCAGCAGCGGCCAGTCGTACCGCACGGCCGGGTCGGGCTCGTCCGGGCCCACGCCGAACCACATCTCCACCTCGGGCCCGCGGGCGTGGTGGAAGTCGACGACGCAGAGCAGCGGGCTGAAGCTGGGCGTGGAAGGGGCCGTCGGCGTTCGGGGGGTGGACGGCGCCGGGGAGGGCGTGGCAGACGGCACCGAGAGGGGGGCAGCAGCAGCAGCAGTAGCAGGAATCGCCAGAGCAGGTGGGACAGCAGCGGCAGACGCAGACACAGCAGCCGGCGCTTCGGCAGGCACCTCAGTAGGCACCTCAGCAGCCACCTCAGCAGCCACCTCGGCAGCCGCCTCAGCAGACGTGCTCTCCTCGTGGCCGACAGCCTCGCCCGCTCCAGCCGGCTCGCTCACAGCGGCCTCGCCAGCAGAAACCTCGTCCGCCACGGGCGGCAGTGCGACGGCCGCCGCCGACTCGTGCGTCGTGGCGTCCATTGTCGGTTCGACGCCTGGCTTGGTGTGCAAGAGTTCCTCGTGCTCTTGTTCTTCCTCTTCCTCGTGCTTTTCCTCGTTCTCTTGCCCTTTGCGTTCTAGTCAGGATCGCCCTGGTCTGCTCTCTCCTCGTTTGTTCGCGTCGGTTTGTTTCTCTCTCGTTTCTCTTGTTTCTCCGTTCTGTTCTCCGTTCTTTCTCTTCTCTTCTCGGTTCTCTCTCTCTCTCGTCGACAGACAGAGCTCCTCGGAATCAAAGTCTCGGGCGCTATGACGACTCCATGGGCTGAGGCTCGCCGGGGAAACTCGCGCGTCAATGGGAATGTCGGCAGATGCGAGTGGCGGACAGCGAGACCCAGAGGTAAGAAGATATTTTGCCAGGAGGACGAAGCCAGCAAATAATAATTATCATTTAGTGAGCTGTTTGGTAAAGAAGTGGGCCAGTCCCGAACTCGTTCGCGGATGGGAGTGGTGGGAGTGGTCGCAATGCCCAATGGGAGATGTCCGCAGCGGAAAGCAGGGACCCTCTCAGGTGGTATCGGCCGGTCCAGCTGTTCATGCTCTGGGGCCGCAGGCCAGAGGGCAATCAGAAACAAACGAGATTAAAAGAAAATGCAACATAAAAATATCAAGCAGGGGGAGGGGGGGGGGGGGGGGGGGGCATAGCTGCTGGACAACAAAGAACAGCTTGATATTATTTTAGTGTCGTTGGCCTCGGCCAGCTCTTTGTCATGGTGCGTTTTCGGCAGGAAGGCGGTCAGCTCCCTCGGCCTGTCCTTCGTCACCAGCGCATCGAATCAAGGGTCAACTCCTGGCGCACAGAGAAAATATGCAATCGCCATATCGTGGCAAAACAAGAGAATAAAAAGATAAAATAAAAATAAAACATAAAAGAAGAAAAAAGAAAGAAAAAGAACATTTTCACGAGTTCGGCGTACGGCCGGCGCCTGCGGGTGGCTTTAACAAATGAGGGCCGGCAGACAGGCCAAGAATTCAGGAAGAGGCCACCACAATTGGGACCGGCCATCCTCGGATGCTGGCCCGGCCTGCCTGCTGCAGCATTTCGGCGCGCAGGGCGTGGGAGCCAGAGGTGAGCTGCATCCGCCACTGCCAGCGTGTCTTGCAGCAGCCGTGCATACAAACTATACATTTCGCGCAGTGGGTGTGGTCGCATTGATAGAGGCCATGCCCAGGCCACGTCGGTCCAGCTTGCGTAGACACCTCAGGAAGAGGGACGCATACGAGGTGCGCCATCTCACATCCATCCATCGCGCTCAGGTTCCATTTGCTTTTCTTTAGCTCCTTGTTCTCTAGAGTGAAGTCTTCCGCCCGCCAAATGATCTTCAAGACGCCGAAACAAAACCAGAAACAGCCCATTGTGCACCCCCCAAACGGCAAAGCAGACACGAAACAGCAGCCAGGCGGCCTGACGGCGAAGAGAGCAACACGGTGGTAAACAAACAAGAGGAGGGGGAAGTAAGGCTTGTGTCCTCGCGTCCTCGTGTCCTCGCTTCCTCGCTTCTCCTCCCTGCGGCTCTATTGCCTGACATGGCCGTTTCCTTGCGTCACCTGCTCGACCTGCTCCAATTGGACTGCGTTCGCATCGGGCTCGGTGTTGTGGTAGTCCAGGATCTCTGAATACCTGGAGCACGAATGTCAGCAAGAATGTCGGCGAAAAGGCCAGCGATAAGGCCGTTCCGAATCACGTACATCATAATCTTCCACGTGTCGACAGGGAGGTCTTCGTCGTTGAAACTCCAGTCGAACTTCTCTTCGGCCACGGGCTCGTCCGTCGGATCGTGATACGGCGCGAGGTATTCGTGTGCCAGCGCTTCTGTTGCTGTTATCCGCTTCTTGGGATCGAACACGAGCATTTTCTCGAGCAGATCGATCGCTGTCGCAGTCAGTCGTCACGTCCACGAGCCAGAGAGCACGGCAAAGACGACAAAAGGGTGCACAGCAGTCTCACCTGAGTCATCTGCGTTCTTGAACTTGTTCCGCAGCGGTTGCCGCTCGCGCTTAGGGAGCGACTTTACGAATCGGAGTGTCTGGTTGCCACACGCTGTCAGCTGTCTTTCTTGCGTCGCACAGGTGCGTCCCTGCCTGCCGGCACGACCCGGGCCGTGCTCACATTCTCGCTTGCGATCGTGTTGATGACGTCGTCTGGGGGGGTCCCGAGAAGCTCGGTAATGATGGAAAACTGGTTGACATGGTCCTTTCCGGGGAAGAGCGGTTTGCCCTCCAGCATCTCGGCAAATATGCATCCAGCGCTCCAGATGTCGACTTCGACGTCGTACTTTTGCCACGTGAGCATGATCTCAGGCGCCCGGTAGTACCGCGTCGACACGTAACCGGTCATCTGTGGGTCCTGGATGCGGGCCAGGCCAAAGTCGCAGATCTTGAGGTCGCAGTTCTCGTTCACCAGGATGTTGCTGGGCTTCAGGTCTCGGTGCACCACGCCGGCCGAGTGAACATATTTCAAGCCGCGCTGTCAACGAACACGCACACACACACACAAGTCAGCACGGGCGCCGCCGCCCTAGAGGTCCTGGACTGGAAAAGCCCACCATGATCTGGTACAGAAAGTACTGAATAAACTGCTTCTCGAGGGGTCGCGAGGTGAGGAGTCTGTGCAGATCCGTGCCCAGAAGCTCCGTAACAAAGTAGCTAGAACACGTCTCAGTATGCAGAGTAGAGTATGCAGCGCAGCTGGCCGTCGGGTGCGGGAAGCCGATCCTCGGCTGGGAGGGAGGGCCAAGAGAGCCCGAGGGCCGAGGGCTGAACGTACATATCCTCCAGCGGCGAGATGAAGATGTCGGACAGTGAGATGACCTGGAGTGACACCTGAGTAAGCGCATGCACCGACTCTCTCGGTTCTTGTCTGGGAGTCGTCTGGGACAGCGCAGCGTACGTACGTTTTCGTGTCGCAAGTGCTTCAGCAGCTTCAGCTCACGATAGGTCCGCTTGGCCAGGACCGGCGTGCTGAAGGGCTTCATGATCTTCTTGATAGCGACGCTCTGATTGGTGAGCTGGTCGCGGGCGGAGCTGCACAAGGACGTGTCAGCAAGTGTCAGAGTGAGCTAGAGAGGGGAAGGAGGGAGGGAGAGAGCTTGATCTACGCTCTGTTTGCGCTCATGAACGCACCAAACGAGGCCAAAGGCGCCCATGCCCACTGGCTGAAGATCCGAGTACCTAAAGCAGACGCACAGCTCCGGTTAGCAAAAAAAAGAGGTCAAACCCCGAGGGAGAGCAACACATCCTGCGGTCTCTCGGGCGGGGAAGAGGGGCCTCGCCAGCTCGCATGTTTGCGCACCTGGATGTGATCTCGAACGTCGTGCCGAATATCTGCGTGCGGATGAACTCGGCCATGGCTGCGGGTGGAGCGTGTTTCCACTGAGAAAGGAACCTGTTTGTGCGTCTGCGTGTGCGTATTGACGTGTCTGCGTCTGCGTGTCTGCGTGTCTGCGTGTTTGCGTATGGGCGAGTTGCGAGTTGCAGTTACGTGCTTGCGCGTGCGGTGCGGCCGACGACCCAAAGCGCAGGCGGCAAAACAGAAAACGAGAATTGGGACGGGCAGCAATGCAGCGATGCAGCGATGGTGACGCAGCGATGGCGATGCAGCGATGTGATGCGGGAAACGCTGTGGGCGGGCGAGATAAAGACAGGAATGGAGAGCTGGGCGTGGAATGCAGGCGCAAAAGGATAAACTAGCAAATCGCAAAAAATAGAAGAGGAAGAAAGCTCTCCCCCCCCCTTCAAAAAAAAAAAAAAAGCTTGTGACGGCCGGGACGGCGGTGGCGGCGGTGGTGGTGCCAAAAAAAAAAGAGGTCCCAAGAGACCAACCGGATGCTCGATCGCCTGTGAGCTCTCTCGCTTGTGTCGCACCAAGGGGACGTGGTTGAGGGGTGATTCAGACTTTGGAGGGGGGGGAATACAATGGTTGAAGAGGGGTGTCGAGGTCGAGTGGGCGCGTGCCGCAGTTGCTAGGGAATGCTGGTCGTTGGGGCCTCTGAGCTATTTCCTTTATTTTCGCGGGGAGGAGGGGAGTCGCTGCTGCTGCTGCTTCTGTCCGAAAAGCAGCTAGAGCCCCGCACTATTGTTCTCGATGTATGCAGGCGGTTGCCCGTAGCGCGGAATGGAGATATGTGTGTTGCTTACACGCAGGACGCCGAAAGGATGAAGGATCTAACCCGGAAGCGGGAGAGGGGGGAGGAGAGGGGGGGAGAGGGGAGGGGTTCCTAAAAGAAGAGTTGGAAGTGAGACAGTCCGGCAGGTCTTGCTTTTGTATCTTAATACGAGTAGTCGCTTTTGGCAGCGACAGCCCTGGCGATGGCCCACGGGACATATATATATCTCTTACGATGCCACCCAAGACAGGGTGACTCTTCTCTGGATGGCGCGCACATGCACGAGTAGGGATATGGGATATCTTAAGATACGCACATATGCCCTGCAGCCCGACTGGTGGCCGTTATGCAGGGCGTTCCGCTCTCCCTGTGCCGACCCGCCGTGCCACTCTTGCATGGCTGGCGAGCTGCTTGCTGCCTGCCTGTTCCAGTACCATTGGTGCCCACAGCCAACTGCCGCAGGAAGGGGCAATGCACTCGGGAAACGTCCTATTAGTAGCAATGCTTTTTATACAAGAACACATTTTATTACTACTATGTATGCACCTCCTCGCACAGACAGGACCGCCACATTGGCGCGAGAGGTCGGCACCCCCCGATCAGGAAGCAGCGAAACGGCTCGCCCATGACGTCAGTCGCGAGCGTTTTTTTTTCTTGCGCTCCGTGCCAGTGCAAGCTGTCCACGCCCCACGTCTGCCCGCCATTGGGCTTCACAAGCTTGGGGACCCAACCGACCGACGCGGTCCGGTTCCGTTTCGTTCAGTCGTATCGTTTTTGGGCCTTTTTTTTTCCCTTCTTTTTTTTTCTTCCTCTCACCGGGCCATGATCTGCGGTCCCGTCCCGTCTCCCAACAGTGTCCCATACGTAGGGCCTCGCCGCTTGTTCGAGTGTGCATCCAATCTGAGCTGTCGGGGAGCAGGGGACCTCCCCCTCCCCTTTGACCTTGAAAAGGAACGTAGCGAAGAGAGTGCTCGCGCAAAGACAGCTATCCGATCTACCTAAAAGAGGAAAGGTCTCATTTTAAACGGGGAACCGTCAACGGGGGGATCTCTGCCCTGACCAGATGCACAATGACGTCAGTGAGGCTTTGCGGTGGCTGTCCGCCTCGCTGCCCCATATCCGGAACTGCCCACCGGCCTTTTTCCTGTTCTCAGCCAAAATGTGACCATATACCGTGTCTGTGGCCCAGCTGCGGTCTCTGTGGTGCCAAAAGAAGCCTCGGATGAGGGTGTCATGGCGTCATTGTGCATATGTGCTAGCTATGCAACCGTGTGCTCGCATGTCTATGGTGAAAAAAAAAAAAAAAATAGAATTCATACGAGCACTAGTCACGCAACGCTGGTCTCAATGCATCGCAGAATAGAGTCTCGTGCTTGTGCACGCAAATTGTGGTTCAAAGCTATAAGAGATAAAGTAAAAGTAAAGTAATGGTCAGTGACCATGATGCGATGCTGCAGCTCCCCTTTCCCCTCCTTTTTCCCGGGCTGACGTCCTCCCGCACCGTGCTTTTTCGTCCGTCTGCTTCACCCCCCTTCCTCATCTACAGCTCGTCCTTGGAGATGCCGACTGATGCGTCGACCTTGAGCGGCTCAATGTTCCAGATCTCCTCGGCATACTCGCTGATGCAGCGGTCGCTGCTGAACCAGCCCATGCGGGCCACGCTGGTGATAGACTTGGTGATCCAGCTCTCCTGGTCCTGGTACGACTTGTCCACGAGCGTCTGGGTCTCGACGTAGCTGTGGAAGTCGTCCGACACGAGGTAGTAGTCGCCGTGGTCCCGCACGGCCGAGACCATGCCCGAGAAGTCCTGCGGGTTGCCAAACGTGCCCTTCTCAATCGCCTCAAACACCTTCTGCAGGCTGGGGTCAACCTTGTGCTCTCCGTACGTGTGGGCGTGGCGGAGATCCTCGACATCCTCGGCGAGGTTGCCAAACAGGAAGATGTTGTCCTCGCCAATCTCGCGCGTGATTTCAATCTAAAAAGAAAGTTAGAGATCGGGGCTCCAAACATCTCAAACACTCTCGTCACAGATTTGCTGCTTACGTTGGCACCATCGCACGTTCCGATAATGAGACCGCCGTTCAGGACAAACTTCATGTTGCTGGTACCCGAGGCCCTGAAAAAAGTCAGCACAAAAGTATACAGATGTTGTCCCCCTCCTCACCACGTACTCAGTGCCAGCTGTGGAAATGTGCTCGCTGATGTCCGAGGCCGGGCAGATCATCTCGGCCTTGCTGACGTTGTAGTCCTCGAGGAAGATGACCTTGAGAGCGTCGCCAATGTCGGCGTCCTTGTTGACCACGGCGCCCACGTTGTTGATCAGGTGAATGATCTGCTTGGCCATCCAGTAGCCCGGAGCGGCCTTGCCGCCAAAGATGTGCACGCGGGGCACGACCTTCTTGCGCTCCTCCGGCGTCATGGCCTTGAGCGTCAGGTAGCGGTAGATGACGCTAAAGATGTTGAGCTGCTGGCGCTTGTATTCGTGGATGCGCTTCACCTGGACATCGAAGAGGGCAGAGGGCAGGACGGCGACGCCGGTGGTGTCCTTGATGTAGGCGGCCAGGCGCTTCTTGTTGTTCAGCTTGATCTCGGCCCAGGCGGTGCGGAAGGCCTTGTCGTTGACGGACAGCTCGATCTTGTTGAGCAGGGTCAGGTCCTTGAGGAGAGGCTCGATGCCGCCGGTCTTTGTGGCAATCAGCGCGGCCAGGCCCGGGTTGGCCTGGTGCAGCCAGCGGCGGGGCGTGATGCCGTTGGTGACGTTCATAAACTTGTCCGGGCCGAAGATGGCGACAAAGTCCTTGAAGATGGTGGTCTTGATGAGGTCCGAGTGCAGCTCGGCCACGCCGTTGACCTTGTGGGAGCCGACAATGGCCAGGTGGGCCATGCGGACCATCTTGGGCGTGGACTCCTCGATAATGGAGACGCGGCGCAGGATGTCGCGGTCCTTGGGGAACAGGCGCTCGACGGTCTGGAGGAAGAACAGGTTGATGTCGTAGATGATCTGGAGGTGGCGCGGCAGCAGGTGCTGGATGAGGCCCACGGGCCACTTCTCCAGGGCCTCGGGCAGGACCGTGTGGTTCGTGTAGCCAAAGGTGTGCGACACAATGTTCCAGGCGTCGTCCCAGTCGAGGCCCTCCAGGTCGATGAGGATGCGCTGCAGCTCGACGACGGCCAGGGTCGGGTGGGTGTCGTTGAGCTGGATGGCGACCTGGTCGGGGAACTCGCGCCACGGCCGCTTCGACTTCTTGAAGCGGCGCACAATGTCGTAGAGCGAGGCGGCGACCCAGAAGTACTGCTGCTTGAGGCGCAGCTCCTTGCCCCGGTCGAGGTTGTCGTTGGGGTACAGCACGGCGCTGATGGTCTCGGCGCGCTGCTGGTCGGCCACGGAGCTCTCGTACTCGCCATTGTTGAACTTTTGAAAGTCAAACTCGCCGCTGGCAGCCTTGCTGGACCAGAGACGCAGGTTGTTGGTGGAGGGTGTGGCAAAGCCGGGAATAGGCACGTCGTAGGCCACGGCACGCACCGTCTCGCCGCCCTCCCAGTGGGCGGTGACCTTTCCGGACTCGTCCGTGGTCTTGTTGACGGAGCCATAGAACTGGATCTGCGGGAGAAGAAGGGAATTAGTCTCGGGAACATGCACATGGGCCTCTTCTCCCCGGAATGAACACCGGTTGGCCCACTTACATCCACGGTCACATCCTGGCGGGGGAACTCCCAGGGGTTGAATTCCAGCCAGTAGTCGGGCACCTCGACCTGGTAGCCGTCGATGATCTCCTGCTTGAAGATGCCGTAGCGGTAGCGCAGGCCGTAGCCCCAGGCCGGGTAGTTCATGGAGGCCAGGCTGTCGAGGAAGCAGGCGGCCAGACGGCCGAGACCACCGTTGCCGAGAGCGGCGTCGTGCTCCTGCTTGATAATGTCCTCGATCCGGAAGCCGAGATCGCTCAGGCCGGCTATTGGGCAAGGTCAGCAGCGGTGGAGAGGGAGGCAGCATAGCAGTGCTTGGGGGGAGACTTACACTTGGCCACGTCTTTTTGGCCAATGTTTAGCATGGCATTGTCGAGCGCCCGGCCCATGAGGAACTCGAGACTGAGGTAGTAGACGCGCTTGCTGTCAGCAAAGGTCTGGCGCTGCTGGGTGCGGTTCCAGTCGAGGATGAGGCGATCGCGGAAGGCGAGGCTGGTGGCGTTGTAGGCGGCGGACTCGTCGCAGTTGAACAAGCTGCGGGCCAGAGTGGTCTCGACATGGCGAATGACCGAGGTCTCGAATTGGTCCTTGTTCTCGAAGCCCTTGGCCTGGTGCTTGAGCCAAGCTTCGCGCTGAGGCTCGGGGACGGAGGCTGTGGGGAGACAACGAACAAAGGAGTTAGCGGAGAACTGCGGGCACAGCCCAAGGAAGTGACGCCAGCAGCAACAGCAGTACTGGGTTCTCGGGAACTCACCCTCCACATTCTTGATCTCCTGGGCACCAAAGCCGGTGAAGGTGCGCCGGTGCTTGGGCCGGCTAATGCCAGCTGGGGCGACGGCGCCCTCGATGTCGACAATGGGCACGCCCACGGAAGGCCGTCGCTCACGGGTCGGGAGAGCAGACATGGTGGGAGCGTGTGCGTGTGCACGCGATAGGGAAAGGAAGTGAAGGAATTGGGAGCGAGAGATGAGCTAAATGGCCAAAGTATAAAAGCTACAAGAGCTATCCAAAGGAACTAGGAGACGAATAGAAATGTGACAGACACCGATAAAGATGTAAATAGCAAAAAACCAAAAAGAAAAAGGGAGGACAAGATCAACACGACAGGAGAGAGAGCAGGGGAAAAGGGAGAGCGAGCACCAAGAGAAAGAGAATGGCCAAGAAGAAAAAAAAGAGGACGGAAAGAAAAGAGGCGAGACCGATGAGAGCTTAAAAAAGACCTCACAAGGAGAGACAGAGAGAGGGGAGAGGGGGCGGAGAAGGATACAAGGGGGGGTGGCTATAGACAAAAAAAAGTGGACAGGCCTGTAAGGCTTGCAGAGAGGTGCATTTTATATCAATGGACGAAAAGACGCACCCGGTGCACCAACAGCCAGGGGGGCTCTGTATTTTGAACGACGATTCGAGCGGGAGGGAGGGGAGGGAGGGGGGGGGCGTAGGGAGGGGGTGAGAGAAGGAAGCGGCCTCGCCGGCGGGTGGAAAGAGGTAGCAAGCAAGCAGGAACTGCTATTCAGTGCATTCACCCGTACGATGAGGCATACACGGGCGATCGATGAGCCCACTTTCCCTATTATTCTTGCTTTCCCTGTTTATGCCTTACGCTTCGGGAGCGGCTGTTTCTCGCTCACGCAATAGCGAACCTTGCTAGACAAGAGATGGGTGGGCTAGACCGCAAAGCTTTGTAGGCTTGCAGACTTGTCGGCCTAATACAGGCAGGCTGCAAGCTTGCAGGCTGCCGCTACGGCCTAACACGCAATGAATCGTGCTTGCTGCGGTTCTGGGCTGCCATGGCACGCAATACGACCGATCAGCTGAGCAGGGGGGGTGAGGGGAGCTTGGGAAGGCGCGGTCGAACGATGGCGGGGGCGGGGTAGTTGCCAGGGCAAGCAACAGAGGGTTATTACGTATTTTGTAGAGCTGTTTGTTAAGCACTCGTCATTACAAAATGAATGCGAGCACACACACACACACACAGTGTGCCGCATGACACCTTGTCGTCGGCCGCCAGGGACCCAATTCCTGCCCAATTCCTGGGGGAGGGAGGTAGGGAAGCTGCATGCAGAATGACAAGCCGTTCAAGACCAAAAATTGGCGGCCGCGACGCCGCCGATTGGCATGCAGGCCGGTGTGCGCCACAGCGGTGCGGCGGCAGCTTTACGATTTTGCGATTTTGCGATTATTATTTAAAAAAAAAAAAAATGAAAGCACGGATATGGGGCAGAGTGCGGGCTGACCAAGACATGTGATCGGTGCGGCTCAATGAACGGCTGAATGTTCCGGTTTCGTCAGCACAGGAACATTCCAGTTGCGGCAGCAATACTCGCAGACCCATCTCCCGGGTAGGAAAAATTCCATGACAGCTTGTGCTCAGTGCTTGGCTGCTTGCAGAAATGCACACCTCGTAAGACACACCTCTCCTCTCTCCCTCTCTCTCACTCTCCGTCGCTCGGTCTCGCAAGACAGAGCCAGTGGCAAAAAAAACAAAAACAAGACAAATACAAGGAACTGTAAGATATGAGCAATTGAGCTAAATCCACCCCCCCTCCCCAACAATGCTCTCTTTGGCAGAGAGCTATTGTGGACCCCGCACGACCGCACGATCGCTTCTGCGACAGGTAATATCGTCGGCCGGACCCAACGGCGGGTCCAGACAAGGAAAAAAAAAAAAGGTGCCTCTGTCGTTTTTGTCTGCTCACCTATTTGCAATTTTTTTGCATACGGAGCACGGAGTACGGAGCTATGCGGCTCGGCCTACCTGCTGACAACAAGGTCCATTGGGTGCTTTTTGAGGCACAGCCAGAAACAGGGAGGAAAAAAAAGTCCCTCAATGTACGTCCCGTGGCCAATTCCGAACCAGCCGTGGTCAGCTGCCCAGACAAGAGCTGTCGAAGAAGCTTCGGGGGGACGGGAGAAGTCGGTGTTTCTCGACACCGCCGCCGCCGAGAAGAGAGGCACAACGACGACTGCTCGCTTACGAGCAGGGGGGGGGGGGGGTAGGACCCGTCAGCGGCCCTTCTGAGACAGCGACGCCGGTTTCCCAGAGGGGCGCTTTGAGAATGCGAGATACGAGAGGGCGCTCGACGCACCCGACGCACTCTACACACTCTACGCATTCCAGGGTCCAAGGTGTGTCGGGGCCATGAGGAAAGGCGTCCCGCCGCTCCGTCGCATGCTCAGGCCCTGTTTCTTGCGTGCCATACCCACTTAGTATCTTGCAATAGCCAGCAAGCCTGCACGAATACCACCCATCGCGTCCTCCTGTCTGTCTGCGGTGCCCACAGCACAAGCCCCACGTGTGTTATCTTTGTCCTCTGTCCTGGCTGCGACGGCAGAATCAGGGTGGCCGTATCCCGGGCGTCGATTGGGTGACTTGTAGGGGAGGGGGGGGGCGGTGCCAAGAGCTCTGCCAGATAGCGGCAGATAGCAACGTCGATTGGGGACATCCTTGTTATTCGTACGTAGTAATGCCATTTCCTTGCGCAGCTCATCAAATCTGTAACAGGACGTATCTTACGAGCTCGCAGGGAGCAACAGCCTCACGGGATCAGACCACCTTCTGCCACCAGACCGCCTTTGGCTCTTGCGAGATTTTCAGAACCCGCCCGATCCAAATCCCCGTGACCATGGAAATGCGCGTAAATACTAGTTTGATGAAGTCTTCCATCTTGAATTGGCGGAGGATATAGCAAAGAAAAAAAGCCAAGGTATCTCATGTATTAAATACGGGGGTAGTATTCGTCTGTGTAAAAAAAGAGAGCTGGAAACGATCGGTCTCGCTTCCCAACACCAGGAGAGGAAATAGTAGGAAGATGACAAGAAATGGCCAATATTAAATAGGCGAAGCGAACCGAAGAAAACGAAAACAACGATAGACCGAAATCGTAAAGAGCGTCGCCGTGCTCATCCCACGAGGTGCCGCAGAAAACGCCATACGCTCATAACCCTGAAGCAGACCCCATTCTTTCTCAATGATCCCCAAACGCCGTTCATAATGCTGGTAGGAAACAAACAAGAGCACTGTGCTGGCACCCGCATCGTCCTGTCTCGTCCCGTATCGTCTCGCCGCGCTCGGTCGCGTCTCGTCTCGCGTAGCGAAAAGCGTGGTTGACAAATTAAAAAAAAAAAAAAACATAGGAAATGGTCGATAGAGTGTTGGCAGAAAAGGCATCAAGGTGTGAATGCCAGGCTCACAGGATGCCCGAATCCTTGAGGGCGTTGTTCAGGATGGTCTCTTTGACCGCAGCAAAGACGAGCCGGATATTGGACGTGTCCGTCGCCTGGGTCAGACTGGGGCTCGTCAGATGGCAGCTCTGCATGCAAAAGAAAGAAGAAAGAAAGAAAAGAGCTTGCAGGGTCAATGGCTCTTACTGTGGATATAGATTCAGATGGGCACGGTTCACCTGGTTGAACCGCCAGAGCAGGTACTTCGCAGCCTTATTGACGTCGTTACCGCCGGAGTAGTCAGGGAAATAGTTGCCCAGGGGCGAGCGGCTGAGCTTGTGCTTGAAGATGTCGACCTTGTTGAGGAAGAGGATGATGCTTGTGCGCATGAACCAGCGGGAGTTGACAACAGAATCAAACAGCAGCAAGCTCTCCATCATGCGATTTTGGCTGCTCTCTTCGAGCAGCACCTGGTCGTACTCGCTCAAGGCCACGCAGAAGATGATGGACGTGACGTTTTCAAAGCAGTGAATCCACTTCTTGCGCTCGCTCCGCTGTCCGCCGACATCAAACATGCTGCCCATTGTTAGCAGACGGTCAAGATTGGATACAAGAGACGCAGAGCTGCATAATGCACGCACTGTATGCTCAGCTGCCCCATCTGAAAGCGTGTCTCGTAGATGCCCGTCGTCTTTGTTCGCGCTCGGAGAACGTCCATCTCGTTGGGAACATATTCGGGGGAAACGATACGGGCGACTTCCTGGAAGAAGCTGGGTTGGTTAGCACGCATCCGCATCCGAACCCCTCCTCTCCTCTCTCTCTCTCTCCTCCCGGCCACCTACTATTCGGCAGAGTCCATTAGGTAGAACTCGGTCTGCCGCTCCATGAGCAAGTCGCGTGCAGGGTCGTTCCAGATGGCCTGCACGGCGTCGCCGACTTTGGGGTCGATCTGGGGCTGTGGGCCCGATTCGATGGTGTATTCGAGCAGGAAATCGCAGTAGGCGCTGCTGCCTTCGGTCTGGGGCTCGATCTCGAGCTCGCGCATGGCAATGATGACGGCCTTGACGCACTCCAGCAGGTTCTTGAAGACGGTCGGCCGGTAGCTAAAGAGCTCGTCTTCCGAGTAGCCCTTGAGATGGATGATCTTCATCTGCTTCACAATGGTCGACTTGCCGGACTCGCCAGAGCCCAGGAGGAGGATTTTGCATTCTCGCTTTAACCGCTTCGAATCCTCCTCCAGGTCCTTGTCAATCTTCTGGCTCCTCTTCTTCTGGTCCAGCTCCTCGCTGTTTGTGCTCATGCAGACGCCCATGATGGCAAGAGGTCGTGGAGACTTTTGCGTCTCTCCTCTGTCGTCGGTCTGGCTGGTTGGTTCGCGTCCCTCGGATTGTCCTTCTAGGACGGGGCCTTGAGAGAGGTGCGCCGTGCGCTGTCTTGCGCTGTCTTGCGCTCTCTCGTAATAGTTGCAATCGGCAGTCGGGTAGCTGCGTCAATTGGCACGGTACTCTGGACAGGGTGGAGGAGGGTCGAAGTGGAGGGAGAAGATGTTTCGCGGTGTAACCCCACGCTACACGAAGAAGCAGCCCATGGAGAGGCACTTCGCGTCGCTCCGGATAGCTGTCAGGTAAGATACTATTTGTATGTCGGCTTTTTTTTGTGGCTCTTGGTGACACTTTTGCCGCTGTCGCGCCTGGCAGCGGGAGATGAGGGTGGCTGAAGAGACGATGAGCAGTGTGCAAGGGAAGCG
Organism: Harringtonia aguacate; assembly: GCA_014183095.1. Classification (NCBI taxonomy): domain Eukaryota; kingdom Fungi; phylum Ascomycota; class Sordariomycetes; order Ophiostomatales; family Ophiostomataceae; genus Harringtonia; species Harringtonia aguacate. Next base: position 353,899 of record JACCPH010000033.1, read on the forward strand.
TTGCAAAATATGGGACAGCAGCGAGCAGACGGAGGGTCAAACGGGGTGGGCCGGGGGCGGCTTTAGTTCGGCTAGTAGGCTGACAGTGGGTGAGGGCAGCAGTGGAAGCGCGGCGAAAGCATGAGAGAAGCCCGAATGGGGCAAAGCCTAAGAGGACTGTCTGGAGCTCACACCGACGGAGATAGGGCCTTTCTAGCGAGCAGAAAAGTCAGGCCACAGGGAGGCGTGCCAGTGCGCGCTGGTGAGAGAGAGATAGCTGACACGGACAGACCCGTGCTGAGGTTTTGCAGAGGAGTAAGGGGGGGACAAAGGAGCTGTCGGCCAACCAGGAGCAGGACGGCGGCGGCGGCTGAGAAGATGAGAAAGGTGCGGGCGCCTCGGGCAAGGAGGGCTGGCTAATACCCCGGGGTAAATGCAGGCTGACGGAGAGGCGCAGCTGTGCACAAAGTGAAACGCAGGCTGCTCGGTCAGTTTGTCATGTTGATTATGCCGGGAACACAAGGCCGAAGTGAAATGAGCTCAGAGGACGGTCGCTAGAGACAGGATGCAGTAGTGTAACGGTAGGGGAAATTGGTGGTGTAGGAGGCGGGAAGCGGAAGGATGCATAGAGAGCTTTGAACGGCAGAGAGCTGTGAATGCACGTATCTTGTGCTCGCAGAGAGAAAGAGAGGGCAGGATGGGAAGTGGCAAAAGGATGAGGGCATGCCAGAGGGAAGAGAGGAGAGGAAGGAGAGGAGAAGGAGAGGAGAAGGAGAGGAAGGAGCGAGAGAGGAAGAAGACGGATTGGGAAGGCGATAGGGAAGCCAAGCTTGGCCGAGGCAAGACGAGACAAGACGACAAGAAGCACAGGCAGTCGGGACCGAACTCACTTGTGTTCCCAATAGGCATGGAGGAGAGAGGCTAAGGGAAAAACGTGCCTGGCCAAGCGAAAAGCGGCCAATGTCCGTGCGAGCGAGATGAGCTCGTTCCAGAGCGGGTCGGCGCAGAGACAAGTCGACGGTCGACAGACAATGGAGGACAATGGAGAAGAGGCAATCGAGGCAGTCGAGACCCGGAAGAGAGCAGCGAGGGCCGCGAGAGAAAAAGAGCTGGAGAAGACGGAGAGAGAGCGCGGCGGGACGTTGCGTCAGAGGTTGCAAGGTGAGATCCTTAGCGGGCGAGCTTTTAGCGCGAGATGCAGGTGACGGTATCCAGCATCAGTGCGAGACAGGGCGCGGTTGTGCTGTGCGCTTATTCGCCTGTGGCGATCACATACGAATCGAGAAGGCGACAGTCGGGCAAGAAGGAGCGACGGGGTCGACGGGGGTCGACGGGGTCGATGGAGACGATGGAGACGATGGAAGCGATGGAGGCGAGGAGGCAAGGGAGGATCGACCCGGAGAGAGCCGGTGCAGTATATACAAATATAAATGCCTACAGCTACGGAGTCGTATCGTCGTCCTGACAAAAAGGCACAAAATCTTGGCCGGGGAATTGTCGGTCGAGGAAGGCTCGAGACGAGAAGGCTGACCAGGGAGGAAGCTGCCCCGCTTAGCTGCGCAGATGGACACCCTTCCCCCCCCCCCCTCTCCCCCTTCTCATAGATATGGGAAGGGGAAGGAGTGGCCTGCAGTCTAATGCACAAAGGCGCCTCAGGTACGAGTATTACGGGTACTCGTACGGGCGGTCTGCCGCCTGGGGCGGCGTCTCGGCAGACAGTAGCAGAGGCCCGAGAGGGAGAGGAGAGAAACCACAGCTCAGAGGGTGCGGTCAGCTTCTCACGCCATGGACTGCTCGTACACATACATACTTGCTCGCACATAAATGCAATGACACACAGCACGTATCTTTTGCCTGCTCGGCCAACCAGGTTGTCGCACACGTATGGTGGACTCATGGTGAGTGGTAATACGACTGCGATGTGCGTGCGTATCTCTCTGACCGCCTTGGCCTGTCTGCTAAGGCTAGCGCAACGCTCCACAGCTTCTGCGCTGCGGCCAAAGACGGAATGGTGCAGAGCACATGGCGACCCTGTCTAGTGGAGCTGGAATTGCAGGATGGCTGTGTTGCGGATTCTTCGACTTGCTCAGCCAGTGAGGGCGGCGGCCAGAGAGAGAAGGCATAGCACGGAAACCGAGCTCGGTGTACAAAAGCGTCTTTGCTGTGTTGGACTGGGCTGGACTGCTGGGCTGCTGAATTCTGGACTACAAATACCGAATTCTGGACTGATGGACTGCTGGATTCTGGATTGCTGACATCTGGCTTTTTTGTCTGGAGACGAGATTGGGCGCAATTTGAGACATTTCTTCAGCCCCCAGATTCCCACAATACAGGCGTCCGTGGTTCGTCGAGTCCGTGTCGCATCCAACAGAGCTGAGTGGACGGGTGGCCGGCATTCTCATCAACAAAAGTGATTTTTGCCAAGGGCTTGTCGGCTGGCCAAGACGACAGTCGTCCCACGTGTCCTTGTCAAAGCGAAGAAGACCTGGCACGTATCGTCTTTTGAAACCGGGGTGCACTCTTATGCAGCGGTGGCAAATGGACAAACTCGCCCTGTTCCAGCAGGCGAGCTGCCGAGCTGTCGACCAACAGAGACCGCTGCTCCTGCGCCTCTGCATTCTAGAAATGCTGCCCCCCTTCTTCACCTGCTCCTTCGGTACAAGCTCCTGACGCCGCTCCCCGCAAGTGTCAGGGGCAGGTCTGCTGCGCCAAGACTACAAAGAAAAGACCGCACAGAGGCTAGCACGGGCGACGGCTGGCTGCGGCATGTCGTCGACGTCGAGACGACGGAAAGCGTTGCAGGATCGCCAGCGGCCGAAGTGCCAATGTGCCAAAGTACCTGGGCAAGGTACTTTTTGGTATTACGGGCGAACGGGCGCCGATTTAATACGCTCCTTCCCCCCCACGACCCACGACCCACGAGTGGGCGGCCAAAAGAGGAAGCTGTTGCGGGACACGCCTTCTTTTCGGAGAAAAGATGGGTGGCGCACCCTATCGTAAAGCGGAAGGCACGCACTCGTAAGTAGAATGTGGGAGTGTAGATGTCAGCTGGACCAGCTGGACCAGCAGCAGCAGTTGTCAATAAATAGGCAGCTCCTCTTGGCCCGTGGGGGACCAGAGCGAGGGAGAGAGAGAAGAGAGGAGGGGTTGCATGAGACAGAGGCGACAAGAGAAAAACCGTGAAATTGCACTGGCTCGCTGGTCTGCTCGATATCGAATAAGGCCATCTCCATCGAAAATGGCCGTCTCTCCCCCAGAATGGACCTCCACGCTGGTGGATCCTTGCACGCAGCGCCTGCTGCACGCGTGAACAGCCGTCCTCCCTTCCTGATTCCTTCCCACGCCTTCCGTGCAGCTTCTGCGCGCCTTCTGTGCAGCGTCGACTCCTGCACTGCTCGTCAGACGGCATGCCAGAGATGCCGTCTGCGTCTGCCAAGCCGGTCGGCTGCTACCGCAACATTCACAAAACAGCAACCAAAAAGTTGTGCATCCTGGGGCGATCCTTCTGTGCCCCCCCAGAGACTCTGCCACCACTTGCAGACATGAATGGCGTCTGCAAGAGAACAGGCTCTCTCTCTCTCGCAAGCCGGCTGGCTTGCCACCCCGCAGAGAGAGTCTGTGATTCCGCCGCTATCCGGGATGTTCGGGTATCCAGACATGACGCTGCTGCTTCTGATGCCTCGGTCTAGGTTCGGCTTCTCTTTCCTTGCTGACACCCTGGCACAACGACCGGAGCGATTGCTTTTAGCCAGATGAAAAGGGGAAGCTGCCGACGCCGGCGGCACGGTGCTATGCAAGTGTCAGGGGACGGTTGGGGGGGTTGGGGGTTGTGCACCTTCTCTCTCCGAATCCTTGAGGTATCTTACATCTTACCAGAAGGTCACGAGGGGAAGGTCCCATCTCACCACGCCTCTCGACGAGGCCGGCTGGGCCTGTACCGAAGCAGCCATGCCTTGCCGCGAGGTCCCAAGCAAGAAAAAAAGAAGGGTCGTCCACACACGGCAAGGCGGTGCTGCTCTGCCTTTCGGCTTCCCATCCGGATGGCGAGCGCCCCGGCCGCGTTTCAGCTCGTGCTGCCGTGCAAGGTCCTGCGAGCAGGACAGATGCCGCCTCGACCTCACCAGGCTGAGCGGGATTCATTCGCAAGGATCACCCTGACAGAGCCGCCCCCATTCCTCCACGTCAAATGCCTTGCAGAGAGCTCGGCAGCCACAGCATTGCCGCGCCCCCCCTGACAGGCGCACACTCTCGCAGCCCCCAAAGTAGGCAACGAACGATTCAGGACAGCTCAGCCTGAGACCTTGAAAAAAAGAAAGGATGCCCACGGCTTGAAGATTGCCAGTGCAGGAATGCTTTCTGGCGTCTCAGGCAAGCTGGCAAGAGTGCAAAAAAGAGAACAATGGCGGCATGGTATTCGTATCTTACACGGCAAAAAAATCAAGGGCGCTAAAACTATGAAAACGAGAACCCGTCCCTCCTGTCCTCCTGTGCCAGACGTCCCCTGTCTGGCTGCCGTCTAGAGAAGCAGAGAGGCAGAGAAGTAGAAAAGTTGAAAAAAACAAGAGCACTATCCCACACAATAAATGTGTGCCTGTCGTCGGGGTATCCCTTCCGCAATGCCAGAGCCCCAAAAAGCCCCCCCCCAAATGCCCACAAAAAAGACAACACCACCACTCCTGACCGCAGCCACCACCAGCCGCCACCACCTCCGACACTCCCCTACTACTGCCTCATCTGGTCCCGGAACGCCTGGAACTGGCGCACGTTCTGCTCGTGCCCAGCACACGACGACGTCCAGCGCGCCTGGATCTCCTGGTCCTGGCCCATCCACTCGAGGTATTCGCCGAGGCCCTGGTCGTCGCCGCCGCCACCGCCACCGATGCCGCTCCCATCGGTGCCGACCGCTGCGTCGCCCAGCCACGAAAAGTTGCCGCTGACCAGCTGCTTGTCGATATCGCGCCGCCGCGCCCAAAAGTGGTCCACGTACAGGTTGTTGAACTCGATCCACTCCAGCATGTAGTGGCGGAACTCGGCCAGGTACTTTTCCCACGCCGCCCGCGTCGGCTGCAGCCCGGGCACGGCCAGCGCCGGCGGCGGGTGCGGCGCCGTGGGCGCCTTGGGCAGCGCAATCGTGCGGCGCCGCCCGCCGCCGCTGCCGCCACTACCACTGCCGCTGGTGGTCTTTTTCATCGGCGGCCGCAGCGACGATGACGCCGCCCGGCTCTCAAACGGCAGGTTCGACCGCAGGTCGCCAAACGACCCCAGCCCGGTGCCCCCCTCGCCGTGGAGGCCAGGCGTCGGCTCGGCAAACGGCTCCACCTTGCGGATGTCGGCAAAGCTGGCGCGGAACTCGTCGGTGTCTTCGGAGCCGCCGAGATTGCTGCTGTGGAAGGCGGCCGCGCCATTTACAGTCGCGGCAGCAGCGGAGGCGACAGCGGCGGCAGCGGCGGCGGCGGCGGCGGCAGCAGCACCGGCAGCAGCAGCAGCGGTAGCACCGGCAGCACCAGACGCTGCTGCAGCGCCTGCGGCAGCCGTTGCCGTCTTTGCGTCGCCGGCCCTCCACTCCGGCCGAGACGGCTCGACAGGAATGTTGCGCGGCCCAGTTTCCTGGCTGTCCGGGACGCTGCCGACTGGCACCCCCCCCATCTTGGTGGCACCAGGAGCAGAAGCAGCGGCAGGGACAGGAGCGGGCGTCGGCTCAGGGGGGTCGATATCCATGGCATTAGGACTGGAATAGCCGTCCTCTTCCCTGACACCGGTACCGGCACCGCCTGCATCTTCCGGCCCGGTCCCGCTGTCCACGGAAGAATCATTGTCGTCGTCGTCGTCGTCGTCGTCCACCGTAAAGATCTTTGTCCTCGCTGGCTTGGTCTTCTTAATGGGCCGCGAGGGGAACTGAGGGGTTGTGGGCGGCTCGCCGTTTGGCACCCGCGGTGGTATGGGCGGTGGCTTGATCGGCTGCTGCGGCGCAAAGTGTTCAGACCCAATCTGCTCCGACCACTTGCCGGCGTCGAAGCCGTTTGTCCCTGGTGGCCGGCTGGCGTCCCCGCCGGTAGTGGTAGTGGTAGTGGTAGTAGTGGTGTCGACGGTCGGGCGTGGAGGTGGCGGTGGCGGAGGTGGCGGCGGCGGCGGCGTCGGTATCGGATGAACCATGCCCGATCGCGGTACACGGTCCTTGCCCGGGGATCGCCGGCCGATGCGGCTGCCGGATTGTGAGCGGTGCGCTCTTGGGGAGAAGTCGGTGCTCGTGTCCGGATCCGCGCCACCGGCATGGAACTTCCAGGTACTGTGTGCCTGGTCTTCACCGACAAAATGGGTGTTAATGTCATCGACACTGCCGGTCTTGAAGTAGCTGGTGCCGTCCTTGGCGTCTGGTGTGCCGACGGGCGACGCGGTGAATGCTTCGTCAAAGGGAACCTGGGAGCTGCAGTGGGGTGCGTAGTTAGCATAAGCGAAGAATGGGTGGTGGCGCATGTCCTGTGTCTGTTCTGTCTGCGGCCGCTGCTGGCGCTGCTGACACTGCTGGCGCTGCTGCCGCCGCCGTGGCCTCTTCGGCCCCTTGACCCGTGGATCAAAGACGCGGACATTGCGCACAAGGCTCTGGAGAATCTGGAACTGCCGGCTCTCCAGCGATGCCATGCTCGCTCTGCTGTGCTTGCTGTCCGCGTCTCCACTTGGAAGCACCTTTGAGAACGGTGGTCTCGGCCGACTTCTGGACTCAAAGGTGGAGAACACGCGGCCTGGCAATGCGGGTTCTGGCGGTGGCGGCGGTGGCGGCGGCGCCGGCACCGCTGGGTGCTGAACTCCAACTGTCCATCCGCCCACCACTCTGGCAGGGGGGACCGGGGGGGCCATGAAAGGGATGTTTTGAAAGTATGGGTGTGGGTGTGGGTGTGCTGCATACAATATGGGTGTCTCTTTTCCCGTCGGGTTTCCGCCAGGTGCTGCTGAGCGCTTGTCAGTTTGAAGATAGAAGATAGAAATCCCTCCGCAGAAGTCGCACATACCAGATGTTCCGTTGCCCCATGCCGGCGTGCCTGCTTGGGCGTTGGCCTCTTCGGTCATGCGCCGGTACTGCTCTTCAAACTGCGGCATCGGAGACGACGATGCGAACGGGTTGTTGCGCGGCCCAGGACCGGGTCGCCGTCCGCCTGCTCTCGTGCTGCCGCCTGCGGTCCGCGCATTCGGTGCTGCACCGGCAGCGTTGCTGTCGCTGCCGCTGCCGCTGCCGTTGCTGCTGCTGCTGTCCCCAACATTTTCATCGGGCAGGCTGGAGCTGCGCCGCCGCGGAGGCCGCCTGGCGTCTGCCGACGCAAAGGTCTGGGAGCTCTTGGTGCGGCCGAGCTCGGCGGCGGCTGCGCCATCAAAGGGGTCGAGCTTCTCGCCGCCGTGGGTCTGATAAGGTGTGCTCTGGCGTGTGTCGAAGAAGGATTCGTTGGAGTTGTTGTTGGGCGGCGCTCCGGCCTGCGAGGTCCGCCGCCGCCCCTGCTGCGACTGCTGCGACTGCTGCGATCGTCCTCCCCCTGGGCTCGCGTGCTCGCCGCTGTCAGCCGGGTCCTCGCTGTCGTCAAAGAAAAAGGCTCGGCTGTGCGTCCGCTGGGTGTAGTAGTTGTTTGTGTTGGCGGCGGGCGGCTCGTCGCCGGCGGGCGAGTGCGGGAAGAAGCCGTTGGTGCGGCGCGCGCCAAAGGAAGCCTCGGCCTTTTGCCGCTGGGACGCGGTGCGGCGCGGCGGCGGCGGTGGCATGGAGGACGTGGACGGCGCCGTCGCGGACGGCCTGGCCGCCGTGGGCGCTGGCCTGCCGCTCCCAGAAGCTGCACCGGACGCGTACGCTGAGCTGGCGCTCTGGTCGGGCCGCGCCTTGGTCGGCGGGCGCATGTTCTTCCAAGCCTCGTAGCGTGTTTCCCGGTCCTCCCTGGTCGGCTTGGCCGAGGGAGGGGGCCCATTAAAGGTCGAGAAGCGGTGGGCCGACGACCGGGAAGACATGTTTGCGGTGGGAGGAGGTGGTGGTGGTGGCTGGCGGTGGGAAGAGGCTGAGCTGCGCGAGGCGGACGTCGGTGCCTGGCCGGGGCGCCGCGGCGGCATCGGGTACATGGAGGATACGTCCTGCCACGGGTTTCCCCGGACGCCCGAGGCGGTCGGGTAGCGGCTGCCATTGCGCTGGCGGTTGGCGTCGTACTTTGACTTTTCGGTGGGATTGGACAGGATCTCGTGGGCGGCCTGGATGGTCTGGAACTTGGAGTTGACGTCACCTTCCTTACCGGGGTTGCGGTCGGGGTGGTACTTTAGAGCTAGCTTCCGAAACTGCTTCTTGACGTCGTTGACGTCGGCCGTTGGAGGCAGCTCCAGGTCGGCATAGTAGTCCCGTTTGTAGTCTGCCTTGACCATGGTGGCAGGTCTCTATTGCAGTGGCTGCTGCTGCTGCCGGTGCTCGGTGCTGTCGGTGCTGTTGCAGCAGCTCTCGTGGGATGAGAGCTCTGGCGACGGCGCCTGCTGCTGCCGCTCTGGGTGCGGCTTGTCTCGTCTTCTTCCCGTCTTGCACGTTTGCGTCGATACAGCGGCTGCACAGGGTCGGTCGGTTTTATTTTCGCTTTTTGGAAGCTGGTGAGTCGGCAGAGGCGGTTAGATGTGGGTTCGCTTCGGTGTGCGGAACGCGCTCGATTGGGTCAACGGGAGGGCGTGCGACGGTACTCGAACAGCAGAGAGGGGGGAGGACTCTGGCGTCGTATCGGAGACAGAGAGGTATCAGAGACAGAGAGGAGAAACTCTGGCGTGGAGAGACAGACACGCTCACGCACGCACGCGCAATTCCTGGCGAGTCAGCAACGCAAGCAAGAAGGGTGTGTGTGTGTGTACGGGTATTATATATAAGAAATTCTCGCCATCGACCCCACGTGGCGCGGAGACGGGGCTCGCCGTCCAGGGAAAAAAGCAGCAGACCAGTTTCCAGAGGGCGGGCGCGGGCGGAGGGAGCACGAGCACCAGAGCAGGGTGTGAGATTTTTTTTTTGCCGCCCAGCATCAAGGAAGCGCCAGCCCGTGTTCCTGAGGAGGACCCTGCTGCTCACGTCTCTTCCGCTCTGGCTCTTGTCCCGCGTGCGCTCTCCCACACCCGCCCATTGCCCAGAAAACAGTAACACCTCAAAAAGCACAACAGCTGCTTACCGTCTGGCTCATGTGTCTATGCACAAAGAAAAGGAGGAACAAGTCGGCAGAGAGACACGACGGGGGGGCGCGCTTCAATGTCGTTTTTTATTTGTCTTTTCTTTCTCTTTTTGGGGGGGGGGGGGTTGTTTTGGTTGCTTTGGTGCGTTGGCACGTGCGAGCTGCAATGGAGCAGGACCTCGAGAGCGCTCGAAAACCCGGAAAGCGAATCCCTGACGCTTGCTTGTATCTCTCTCTGTGTGTGTGTGCGGGAAGAGCTTCGCAGGGCTGCAGGTTTCGACGTGGACGTGGTGGTTAAAGGCAGTTGGTGGCGGGCGGCCCTTTTTGGAGGAGGGAAGGGAGACGGGAGACGGGAGACGGGAGACGGGAGACGGG